>ML780236.1:742209-753051 GCA_009831015.1 Picea engelmannii
TGTCTTATTTGGAATCATTTCTATGTGCTTTAAGCTTGATAAGGCCCGTAGGGCATCTTGACTGGCTAATAACATCTTGTTGTTGTTATAACTTCAAGTTACAACCATTAGGGCTGCAACAAATCTCAAACTTTTACTTTTTCTCTCTTTTCAACTGACAAAATTTGCTAGAAAGCTGCCATAATAATCTACTTGACATTGTGCATCTTTAGGGTGGTTTACTTGTAGCTTTTGGTGGTTGGAAATATCTGTTGTAGCAATATTTTGCTACAGTCATAAGGCTGTTACAATATCTCTACAATAACATCTTTGAGCAGCCCTCTAATGCCACTGAAGTTTGTGTTAAAGTATCGGGAACTAATCTACGTGTTTTATGCTTCATTTCTCAATAAACCTTTGATGCTTTGAGTGGTTATATCTACAGTAATTAGCTTTGTCCTTTGCTGATATATATTCTTCTTTACTATAGTAGTTTGAGACAACAAGCTTAACTTGTTTGTCCATTTAATCTTTAGGCTTGTATGCTCGTCTCTTCTTATGTATCGTGCAAGTACAACTATATTCTGTAGGTACACTACTTCTTGGCAACCTTCTTTCATAAACGAGACTTCATCCCAAGCCTTCCATCTCTCCACAACTTGACCTATAGAGGATTTACTTCCATAACCTCACTTTCCATCTCATTTCCCCCTAGCGTCACCCGAGATTCCCTTCTTGTGTTGGAGTTATCCTTCACTAAAGCGAGGAGAGGGTTTATCTATGGTGACAGTGGGTAGACTTTCCCACAGTTATAACCATCTTATGGATTGGGTCGAGGTTTTCCCAACCTACAATTTGTGCGATAACATTTTGGCACCGTTGTCGGGGTGTATTTTGAATCTTCTTTCGTGCCTGACACTTTGGCAATCTTTCATCCCTAAACCTTTACCCCTAGGTTGTCTGGCGACTCCACTTGAAGGACGTTACCCTTCCACCCTTTATGAGCTCTTCTTGAAGCTCATCTGGCAACTCCACCTTCCCCTGAGACTTTCTCCACGAGAAGATTCAATCCTTCTAAGGTTTACCGAAGAAGGCCTCCTCTCAAATTTCCTATAGTCAAAACTAATTTCCAAGGTACCCTTCCCCTTGGTTCAATGGCTCACCATTGGGTAAAACACCTCTACAAACCCTTAAACATGGCCACCATCCTCGGATATCCAAATACCATGCCAAAAGAGTCTCGCAAATGGTTTCCAACATTCTTGGGGAATAATGTGATCATCGTGGACGATCATCTCTATGCCATGCACCGAGATATAGAGAATGTAGAAGTATAACATAAAGACGTAGCAATGAGATTGTTGGCCTCATCACTCATTGAAGATGCCCAAAGTTGGTTTGAGGGCCTTCCTGATAACCACGTAGCATCTTATGAATATTTCGCCAAGTTGTTCAAGAACAGATGGAAAACAAAGAAGGACAACATAATGCTTGTAGCTCAGTTCAATCAGATAAAGAAGAAAGAGAATGAAATAATTAGTGAATTTGACAACATGTTTGATAGATTATACAACCAAATCCCCATGGATCTACATCCTCCAAATGCAGTTGTTTGTCTCATTTATATATGAAGAGAATCTTCTTGACTCAAAGGTTGACCATCTGTGTGCCAAGATAGAAGCAAAGACCAAAGCTTCTAGTAGTAGTACACTAGATCCAATTGCTCTCTTGACTTAGAAGATAGACTAGATGAGTAATCAGTTTGTCCAAGCTCATAATTAGATCATGGGTTGATTGACCACTGTGGAAAGAAATCAATATGCCTTCAGACCTCAGTTTACTAGACAATAGAGGGATGCCACAGGTTGGAAGTTGAAGCCTCAATAAGAGGCAAAAGCTCCTAACACATTGAACCTGGTTGGAATGGTCAACACAAAAGAAACACCATGGTGTTCTCCTTTCCAAGGACCTCATCTGGAGGATGAGTTTCCCCGACGTGATGAAGACTCCTTTGATGGTATAAAATTCATGGACATGATTTGCAACTTTCGAGAAGAATATATTGCTCAGGAACAAATTGAAAAAGTAAGAAAAAGAGGAGCTAGAGAAGGACGACTTTGAGTTTTGAATCAGTTAACAGAGGATAAAAGAAAGGAATTGAGAAAAAAGGAAGTTTTGACATACGCAAGAAGAAACAAGGTTTCAGTTCCTCCGCTACAACCTTCCACTCCTCTCTAGCCAGAGGTGGAAGCTCCTCTTCCATTTGCAGAGAAGGTGGTCCCACCACCCCCATCTCCAGTCGGTGAATTGCTTTCGAAACCAACTTCGACGGAGGAGGAGATTCAATTGAATATAAACGTGTCGAACATGTTTGGGAAGTTGAATATGACAGTCCCTGTGACGAAAATGTGCAAGATCCCATCTATGAGAATATAAGTCTTGAAGTTATTAAAAGTACCAGCCGAAAAGGAGGACCCTCCAATAATTTTGAACACCATGTATCTTAATCGGCCAAAGGATAATAACCCTCCTTTCTATCTCTCTCCGGGGATGGATGGTCTTTGTTTGAACAATTGTATGCTGGACTCTGGAGCCTCAACCAACATGATGTCCTTGAAAGTAATGGAACAACTCTATTTGAAGATGACCTGACCTTATGGAAATGTCTGTGTATTGATTCTAAGAAGGTTAAAGTTTACAAGCTTTGTGAAGATGTTGAAGTTTACTTGATTGACTTTCCTCATATCAACCTCATTATGAACATAGTAGTGATTGATGTTCCAGATGCTTGGGGAATGCTTCTATCAAGAAGCGGGTCTGTTGCTCTTAGGGGTTTCCTCAGTATGGATCTCACCTACACACATATTCCCACGGGGGATGGCACCGTTGAGATTCTATATAATCAAGAGAGGGATGAGAAGCATGTGATGGATCCCAACAGTCATGATTATACTAGTGAGTATGACTTCGATGTACCTCACCAGATCATCGAGTATGATCCATGGGACCTGCCTTTTGCACATGAAGATTGCATAGATACACTACTTCCAAGGATGGATGAGTACAAGGAGAAGCTTACGAAGTTCCAAGGGAAAGAACTAGGGTCCATCCAGATATTAAAGAAAGAAGATAAAGAGAACAAAGAACGTGAGAAAGCCATTAAAGATGTAGTCAACACAGAACCTCCTGCGTATCCTTACATTGAAGATATACCTTACATCAAGTACAATGAAAGAAGCCTTGCATTCGTGTGGTATAAGAGAAAGGGCAAGCCTAAATACAATCAGAAGGATAACAACTCTTGCCTTGACCCTTATATCATCAAGAAGAAGTATGAGAAAGAGAAATACTACTTGACAACCTTGGATGGGAGAAATATGTCATTACCAATGGATGGGTCTCTTTTTCGATGCTACATTCAAGCTACTTGACTTCTTCAGGGCTCAGGCCCCAGGTAAGTAGGTAGGTCATCTTGCTTTCTTGCATTTGCATATTGATTGGTCATGGTAATTTAGTTGCATTTCATGTTCCATTTTGCTCTACTTGCATATTGTTTTAATCATATTACATATTTAGTTTAGAAATTAAAAAAAAATGCAAAATTTTCTTTTCTAGATTGAATGTTATTTTTGAGATTTAATTTTGATATATATGGACGAAGGGTGATAGAACCACCCTAGATTTTATCTTTGTATGTTTTAGTGTAGGATATGTTGTGGTTCTCATACACTCTATGACGAATACATGTCCCCAAGTAGGAGCCAGAGGTTATCCCCATTTCCTAGGGATAACTAAGGAGATGATGTCTTGAGGCCCTCGAGTTGGAGACATGGAGTACTGAGAGATAGATGGCGGACAACGTCAACTTGCATAGACAGAGGCCTGCCTCGCCACCATAGATCTCAGATTCATCACGATAGTATCTGCCACACCAACTTGCTTCCGAAAGACATTGGGTCTTGCTCCATGAGGTACAAGCCAAGTATTATGGTGAGTGTCATTTCAATATTTGAGGCATTTGAGTCTGTTGCATTTAAGAAATGCTTTTGATTCTCTAACGTCTGCTTGGAAGTTATGCTCTTTGCCCTATTTCACCTTGGTTGTTGACATTGCGCCCTAGTAAGTGGTCACTCTTAGGGATGGGTTTGCTACTGGGAGGTCCCCTTGACAGGTCATCGTGCCATTCCCGATCATACTTACCACTTTCCACACTTCATCCCCTCGCCTCCTTATCTTTTGGGATTTTCGGGTGTACTGACCCAAGAAGGGATTGTCCCTCATTTCATGGGAAGAAGGAGTTGAAGGCCTAGAGGTTTGTAGCTAGCAAAAGATAAAAGCCAATCATAAACCTTCTAGATGCTCGCCTAGGGATCCCAAGGACAATGAAATGTCTCTCATAAGAAACTATTGGGATCCGTGAAAAATAACAATGCAAAAATTCCAACCAAGGTAGAGCGTGTGTGGGCAATGTTTTTCATGCTTAGATAGAAGTCCCGCACATCGTCTTCAACTCGGGGAAGTATAATGTGACCAGGGTAGAGTCAAGGCAGGCAATGTTTTTCATGCTTAGGCAGAAGCCCCACCTTGGATTCAACTTGGAAACATCATAAAAAACAAAAGGCATTAAGTGGGCTTGGAAAAAGGATACATTGAAAACGAAGGTGAAACACACCCTCTACAAAGGCATCCATAAATGAGACACTATGATCCCTTGTATATCATGAACCCCAAGCCCAAATTTTTTTCCCCCATCCACTTCATCTTCTACACATGGCTTAGAGGGGGGTCCACCTGGGAAACACTCCTTGACTTAGGGAATGATTCACCCAATAGGTCACTTTGTCAACCCTCCCATACCTAAAATTAACAAGTTGCATAGGGTCTTTGAGCACTTGTTTAATTTGATGAGGTGGTTTTCGATGCACATGCTTAGATGACTCTCTTTATTGAATAGATTTACTTATCATGGTACATTTGACTTGAGATCCTTGGAGGGCGTATTTAGTGTCTTTGCAGGACCTTGCTTGGTTGACAGTTTTGGAGGAACAAGCCTAGCTCGGGATTCCTTGGGGCATGAAGCCCACAGGTTGGATACCATGGCCCACAAACTAGATGATGATGGTATCCTTTGGAGGCTTGAGAGACACCTTGGATAACATCACCTAGCCCCTACAAGCCCAATGTTTGGCCTTTGGAGGTCAAAATGTTACATTTAGAGGGCTTGACGTCACCCAAGGGCTAGGGTTTGGTGTGGTGGTGTGGTTGACTCGACACTTGGCAAGTTTTGATGGAGAGAGGTTTTAGTTTGATGGAGGAAACCCTAGTGCATGAGAGAGAGGCCTTTGAAGGCCTAACGTTTCACCTCCAAGCTCCAACGACTTGCTAGAAGTGCCAAAATGTCACCCTAGAGAGGGTTGACGTCATCTTTAGGGTTTTCTTATGTGCATTTTTAGGGTTAAATTTGAATTTAATATTGTAAAGGGGAAAAGTAAGGGTTGTTGACCTCCTACTTTGTGGTTTACCCTAAAATTAAGTGGACAAACACTTTTTAGAGGATTTGTATACATAAGGATCATTTCTATTTCATTTTCATCATAGCTCTCCCATTTGGAAAAGACTTCTTAGCTGAAATTTGTGCCCCTCTTGAGAAAATTCATTTTCTCTCTCTCTCTCTCTCTCTCTCTCTTGTGACATGGTTTAGCTCTTGTCTCATGGAATGAAGTGGTGCGCTATCTCTTGGAGGCTCTTTTTCTTGCTTTGGTGAAAAATACTTGGTAACTAGGGTTTGTCTTGGCATTGTTTGGAATTGGTAAGGAAAATCTGCACTTTGTTAGGTTTATTTCTTGTTCCATGGTTGTTATTGGCTAGATCCTTGGAGGAGTATAAGTGTTTACAACCTCCACCAAGTCTTATCATTATTGTTTGTTGAAAAGACTATTGCAAAGGTTGTTAGGAGGAGTAAAAGTGTTTACGCCCTTCTCGACTTTACCTTGTTAGGGTTGCTATCTCAAGGGAGCAAAAGTGCTTATACCCCTTGAGATTTAGTAGACCTAACTTAATATAAAATGACTCTATAACCCATTTGGTAATGCCTAATCTTTATTGAGTTGGAGAAATAAATTACTTGCATTGGTAAACATAATTTAGAGAGATAGTGAAATTGTCTTAGTTGAAATCTTTTCTATGTGCTTTAAGCTTGCTAAGGCCCACATGGCATCTTGATTGGCTAAGGACATCTTGCTACTGTTATAACTTTAAGTTACAACCATTAGGGCTGCAACAAATTTCTCTCAAACTTTTACTTTTGCTCTTTTTTCAACCGTCAAAATTTGCTAGAACGCTTCCATAATAATCTACTTGACATTGTGCATCTTTTGGTGGTTGGAAATCTCCGCTGTAGCAATCTTTTGCTACAACCATAATGTTGTTACAATATCTTTGCAATAACACCTTTGAACATCCCTCTAATACCACCGAAGTTTGTGTTAAAATATTGGGAACTAATCTACGTGTTTTATGCTTCATTTCTCAATAAAGCTTTGATGCTTTGAGTGGTTATATCTGCAATAATTAGCTTTGTACTTTGCTGATATACATTCTTCTTTACTACAATGGTTTGGGACAACAAGCTTAATTTGCTTGTCCACTTAATCTTTAGGCTTGAATGCTCGTCTCTTCTTGTGTCTCGGGCATGCACAACTATCTTCTGGAGGTACACTACTTCTTGGCAACCTTCTCTCATGAGTGAGACTTCATCCCAAGCCTTCCATCTCTCCATAACTTGAACTACAGGGGCTTCACTTCCATAACCTCATTTTCCATCTCATTTCCCCTTAGGGTCACCCGAGATTCCCCCCTTGTGTTGGATTTATCCTTCACTAAAGCGAGGGGAGGGTTTATCTAAGGTGATAGTGTGTAGAGTCTCCCACATTTATCACCATCTCATGGATTAGGTCGAGCTTTGCCCAACCTACAATTTGTGCGATAACAAGTTCATCACAATATATAAGTTCAACATGCGAAGTTCCTTGTGCTAATGGGAGTGTCCACAGAGGTAGTGCCTCTTCTACTAACAAAAAGGTTGATTAGTTGTGGAATGAATACGTGTGCTTGCTCGTCCCCCTCCTCCTCCCTCGTGGTACATGTTGTGTGTGAGTGACTATTATACATAGAGTAATTAACAATACAAAAACAATGAGATATACCATGTTTGACGCAGTGACATATCCCTTTATCGAGACTTTGTTCCACATTTACACTCCTCTTCTCAACTCTACTATCTTTGTGATGCTACACTCCATCTCTAGAGCCATCTATCTCATGATGGGATTTTGTTTCAATTTAATTTTGTTTGGTGTATGAACATCATCCCTTTATTGAAACTTTGTTCCACATTTACACTCCTCTTCTCAACTCTACTATCTATGTGATGCTACACAATCTCTAGAGCCATCTATCCTAGGTTGGGATTTTGTTCCACATTAATTTTGTTTGGTGTATGAACATCATGAACACCATCATTGATGTATGTTAATATCACCGCAACTAGATGTGTTGTGAATAATCCCACTTAAAAACAATGGCGAGACATAGATAATCGTTAGGTGTGCCATCTCATATGGCATATTCCTATTAGCTTCTTTTTTGGTTCGCACCTCTATCGTAGTTAAGCGCGTGGTCACGTGGTAAGAGGGGCGGGGGGTTATACAACTCTTTCGGACCTTCTATATCAAAAACATGTAGTGGTACGAAGCTTCAGGCAATCTCATTTCCACGATGAGCGCGTGAATTTAAAGCGTGTTTTTGGATCCTATTTATTCATATTCGAACACGTTCTAATGATTTTACGCGATTGATAAGCAGCGAGAGATGGACGAGTCTACGCAGCAGCCACGAGGCCGAAGGGCAGACGCCCTGGGAGCTCTGCAATTCCTCCCAGACGAAATCATCTGCATGATATTAGAAGCACTGTCGCCTCGTGACGTAGCCAACTTGGCCTGTGTAAGCAGGTATTTCTTTTTTAAGCAAATGCGGAATCTATGAATTTGATTTTAACCATACGAAAACTAAAATTCAGTACATGAAAACACCATCCGAGGATATTATCTGGACCAACTTATATATAGTCGGTTTAGTTAGCGATATCCCAGCCGATTGGGTTCTGCGGTATCTGCATGGAAATTGAACTCAACACTTCCTTTAGATCAATGTGTTATAGTATCTATCACGCAGAGAGTAAAACAGTTTCTAACTTCCTCCAAGAATTGGTGAGAGCTGATGACATAAGATAATATTTATAGCCAAACATGTAAAAATAAGGTCTGCTTTACATTCCCAAGAAAGGTATGGCGAGGATCCATGATAAGTGTTTACATTGAGTTTTATTGAGCTATTTTGTTAAGCAAATCTTAACTGATATCTGTATAGGTGTTAACACTGGGCTTTGCTGCGGCCTGCCGTACTTCAAGCTGCATTTTCTTACCAAGCGTTCTCCTTTAACAAATTGACCGAAAATTGCAAGTCGTTCGAATGAACATCGGAACAGATTCTGAATCTGGAAGCTATTCTTGTTATATGCAATCTGTGTCAATCAGTCTAAATGCAGAAATCATAAAACAATTTAATTGAACTAAAGAAATACATTTAGGGCCACTGATTTGAAGTGCAGGTTAATGAAGAATATATATTTTTAGCTGATTAATTACAATATATTCTAATTTGTCTTTTAAATTGGGTCCTATTTTGACTTAACTGTGTTTTTACAAGGAACGGGGCAAATGAAAATAAATCAATTTAGATTTTGTTGGGTTTACTTATTTTATCATTCACTTAAGGGGGAAGTGGGCCAAAAATCTGCTATATGGGCTCTGTGAAGTGGCCCTGGCCTAACCAAATCATAGTTGAGGAATGGACTGAATTCAGTTATTACAGATGAGAATTGTTTACAGCAATACAGTACAGTTTTACCTTTTCCTCTAGATTCTTTGAGGCTCAATTTGTACTCTTTTACAATCTTCACGATTAGAGATTCAATTCATGTCAATCCTTATCAGTAGACTCTTCAAGCAAGAGGGTGTTCTGTGAGCATCTTTTTCTTGGAGGCCAGCTGGTGCGATAAATGCATATCTTTCAAAAAACTCTTTGAAGTTACATTCAACTGGGTTGGGTCAAGTTCCACAGTTTTTTCTTTCATTTGCATATGCTACAAAATAATCAGCACCATTTATGAAGGTAACTGGATACAGAGAACTTGCAAGTCTCATTGTAGAGATTACGTTTACTGTGTCCCTGTCTTGCAAATTAGGGGTAGGATGCTGTGAAACTTTTTCGGGGGAACGTGAATTCAGATTGCAATTATTATTTACTATGTCAATTCAGAAGTACTTAGATGTTAATCTTAGAGATTCAGATCTAAATAGGTCTAGTTTTTTATTGTGGAAATGCCTCGTCTTCTTCCCTTGGGAACAGGGCTTTTGTAAAGGACGTCGTTCTTATCTCAATAAGGTTTGTATGTTTCTCCAGAAAGCTTTTTGCTATTCTTCATATGCCATCTGCATTGGATTTCTCTTTTCTGCTATTTGTTGTTTCTTCTTTCACATTCACTGGAGTATACTTCAGCAGAAGGTGGTAGTGAATCTAGCGATAGATTGCTTGCTTTACAATCATAAATGAAAGGCTGACAAATATTGGCTAAACCAACTATTTCAAGGCAATTACTGTTAAATCCCGAGTAAAACATACAGAATTGTGGGATTCATGTATTATAGCCAAAATCAGATTGCCAAAAATGAAAATTAGAAATAAGTTAAAAAACATTCAAGAACATTTCAGAATAAGTAAAAAAGGACCTTATTCTAGTTTCCTCAAATTTGAAGAAGATGAAAATTTGTGATTTGTTGGAATGTATGTAAACCCAACTTAAGGAAGTCGATTACAGACTGACTGCTGCAGCGATAGAGTGTTCCACTGGCTGAGAGCGGTCCTGGCTGAGTTGGAGTGAGGGTCCACTGGGCATGGACTAGTGGTCCCGATCAAGCAAAGTGGGGCCGACTGGGCACAGGAAAAGTGGTCTATCTAACTGACTAATTGTCTCGGGTGATCAAATTTAACATAATCAACCTTGTTTCATAGAAGATTTGTGACGTACTCAGGTAACCTACAACTATAAATAGATGAGCTCAAGTGTTGAGCAAAGATGTGATGGATATATAAGATATGTTAAGATCTTGGTTATGTTACATGTATGATGATATGTACAGTGCCATAATGCTATAACAATGTTTTTAAACACCAGGGTACCAGCTTGGACTCTGTCTTTTTTTCTGCAATGCACCCGTGATTTGTAACATGGTATCAGAGACTAGGTTTTCAATATCCTAGCTTGGTTCTATTGATGCAAGGCATTTTGGAGGCTGTTGCATCACAGTAAGACCGTGGATGGTATTTGTGGTCCTAAAAGTTGAATATCCAGGGAAGATCGACTTGTTTGGACTTGTAGGGTTTTAGATCAATGTGTTGTAGGATAATATGGGTTCAAAGCACCAGTCCTTTGTGCTTAATGGGCATGTTATCCCCGATTTCTAGGGATAACTAGGAGATCATGTCTCGAGGCCCACAGGTCCTAGACATGGAGTACTGAGAGCAGGATTGACCTGAGCATGGCCCTGGAGGGCCCATCTTTCTTCTTCTTCATTAGACTTGTCCTGTCAGCAGCAACAACATCCATCACTTTCGGCTTGGACTTGTATCGGAAAAGACTCTTGCTCCATGAGGTAATTGGTCCAGGTATCATGGTATGTGTCATATTTGATCATTCTAACCTTCAGATATATGCATCAAATTTCTTTCATTTCTGACGACTGC
>ML780236.1:755260-766899 GCA_009831015.1 Picea engelmannii
TGCCCTTATCTTGTTTGACTCCATATACCCTAAGGCACTAATCTCTAACCTCCAACGTTGAAGTCCTAGTGTACAAAACCACTCTCAAAACTCTAAATTTTGAAACCCTAACTAACAAACTAACCTAATTAGGGCTGACGTCATAGTTGGTTATCTCATCTTGATGCAACAAGTGTTGAATATAAGCAATTAAATGATGATTTGAAGCATTTATTGGGTGAAGTGTTGATTGGATACATTGTTAGCTTGATCATCTTGATAGTTATTGATGAATTGATGCTTTTGCCATAGCTAATTGATAAAACGTTGAATTCATTAGTATCTATTGTTTTACATTGCTTATTAATTAATATCAGATAGTCATTGAAGTACTAACCCACTGAATTATAGCCTGCATATATTCTCTATTGTTGTCTTGTTCTGGGCAGGTGTTCTCTTTGGGCATACACTTCTTTATTGGCTGTTTAGTCAGACTGTTTGACCTAGGTGGTAACCTGTGAGGAGGAACTTCTACTTTAAGCTTTAAACCTTTGCCTCTTCAAAACCTCAGGTTGCCAGGGACGTCTCCCCTGGGCTAACCTCCCTAAACAGAAAGAACCTCCCCATTGAGGTGACATTGGGTGGGGAAGGTTCCTGTTACGCCAGTTTGCCTTCAATTCTCTAAGCCATTTGACCTAGCTACAAACTGTGCGATAACAGGGCACAATTATGGCATGCGGGCGTTGGACATGGAGACTTTCTTGAAGAACAAAGCACTATTGAAGTTTACAAAAATCGCTGTTCCTGACCCTAAAGATGAATGCAAAATGTTCATGGTTGATGGGAAGAAGGATGAAGTTGTTGGGGTAATGATGACCTACATTTCAAAAGAGATTCACTACCATATCAGTTGGATTGACTGTCTAAATGAAGTGTGGAAAAAGTTGATCAACAAGGTCAATGAAAGTCAGGTTATGCGACTTGAAAAAGAGTTGATCCCTTTTGAACACCCCTCGTTTGATAGGATAGATGACTATTTAGCTCATGTAAAGGAGCTGTAGTTGAAGTTGTGAGAATGTGGAAAAGACTTTTCGAAGAAGGAAGGACATCTGATAAAATTGATCTTGATGAATATGAAAA
This sequence comes from Picea engelmannii, assembly GCA_009831015.1. Taxonomy (NCBI): domain Eukaryota; kingdom Viridiplantae; phylum Streptophyta; class Pinopsida; order Pinales; family Pinaceae; genus Picea; species Picea engelmannii. Next base: position 756,380 of record ML780236.1, read on the forward strand.
CACCCTATGATGTCTTCTGTTTTTCATTCCACACAAATCGGGCTTCAAGGAAAGATAATGGTAAGGATTATCCCTTTCACTCCTTTTGTACTTTGCTGATTAGGGCACATGAGAAATTGCTTGATGAAGAAAAGCTTAGCAATAAGCAACGTGGCCATTTTACTAAAGGAAAGGGTATAAAAAATAATACAGAGAAAGAGGTTAAGGTGGAAATTGGGAAAGAAGCCATGGAGGATACCATGATAGGCATTGTGAAGATAAAGTTGACTGAAGAAAACTTGGAGGTGATAGTGAGCAACAGTCCAGGAAAGTCAAGAATAGGAAAACCTGCCATTGTTTTCGTAAACTAAGGCACTTTGAGAAGGCTTGCTAGAAGATAACTTGTGATCTTGAGGAGAAGATTAAAAGTCTTGAAGGCGATCAACAATGATGCCCTGAAGAAAATAAACGTGATGGTACTCATGCATTTTTTGTTAGTTTTTCTCAAGCATTGCACGCTCATACTTCTCAAGAGGAAGGTATAATGGACTTTGGTTGTTCATATCACGTGGTTAAGGATGCTTCTATTTTTTTCTCCTTGAGTGAGACTAAAGAAGAGGATATATTTGTTGCAGATGACTATGCACTTACTATTGCTGGTAGTGGTAATGTTGATTGCGAGAATGACATAATCACTAATGTTTACCCTCTACCTCATCTTAGTGCAAATCTGTCATCTGTACCACAACTTATCTAAACTGGCATGAAGGTTGAATTTTGGGCTGATAGGTTCGTTGTGAAAGTTATTAACAATCATTTTGCTATTGTTGTTGAGGGTATTCTTGACCCCAAGGATAGGCTGTGCAAGTTTTGTGACTTTAAGGGTTCAAAGAAGGAAAATAGACCATTTTCCCTCATCGTCAATCAAAACTGATGATAGAAGTAGAATTTGGCATCAAATATCAGGGCATCTGAATTTTAGAAATATCTGATTGATGGTTTGGCTAAATATGGTCCATGGCATACCCATAATGACTCCACATGAAGGCATATGTGAAAGTTGTGTTCTTGGCAGACTTCACAAAGAAAAGTTTGAGTAAGGTAGGTCATGGAGGGAAAAATCATAGTTGGAGATTGTGCACAATGACTTTTGTACAATGAACCAGCCTTCCCCAACTAGTGCATGGTATGTTTTCACTGATGATTTTCCCAGGTTTACTTGGGTATATTTCTTGAAGACAAAGGGTGTAGTTTTTGAGAAATTCAAGGAGTTTAAGGCATTGGCTAAAAAACAATGCGGTTGACCTATTAAGTGTTTGAGGTTTGATAGTAGAGGAGAATATGTGGGCCATGGCTTTGAAAGATACTTGTCTCAGAATGGTATCTCATGGCAACAAACAATTTCGTACACTCCTCAGTGGAATGGTGTTGATGAACCGAAAAATAGGACTTTAATTGATATGAAAAGATTACTTCAAGCAAAAGGAATGTTGACTAGGTTTTGGGAAAAAGTTGTTTCCCACTCAAACTACATTTTGAACAGGTTTTCGAACAGAGCGGTGTGGGAGGTAACTCCTCTTAAGAAATGGAGTGGAAGGAAACCATTGATTGGACATTTAAGAACCTTTGGATGCATAGCTTGGTCTCATATTCTGGATAAAAAATGTAAGAAGTTGGTTTCCAAAAGTCATTCGTGCGTCATGGTAGATTATTTTGAAGAAGCTAAAGCTCATCAAGTATGTGATCTGACCAAGTAGGAGGTGATCAGTTGATGGAATGTTATATTTGATGAGAAAAATTTAGAATATACTCCCTTGACGTCTTCTTCTTGTGATTTAGTTGAGATATTGGAGATTTTTGAATCGACTAATATGATTTCTAAACCAACCAGGGCATCTAAATCAACTTCTAGTTTGATTTCTCATGGTGAATTTGAATTGATTGACAACATGGCTAGGTCTATTCGTACTACATAGTGAGTTTATTGCAGGGGCACCCTCTACAAGGGAGATTCGTTATCCTAAGTGGGTAGCAAATACCATTGAGGCTGTGGCATTGACGCAGGTGATGTGCAAGTAATGGAAATTTCCATATCTACTTGAAACAAAAATAAAAGATGAAAATAAGATTTTTTGTTTGACTAGAAGAAATGGCTTAGTGCCTAGCTACTAATTTGGGCATATGGGATCAACTAAGGCTCTTCTTGAGAAGCTCTAGGTGGACTAAAAAACAATGTTTTAGAACTCGGACTTGGACTTAGACTCGGTCACCTATCAACTCAGACTTAGATTGACTTGGACCGATCTAATTTCAATGAATCGGTTTACAAAAAAATACATAAAATAATTAAATTTTAATGAAAAAAAATTATTTTAAAGATTCCAAACCACTAGAGACAAAATATGCAAAGTTTGCTCATCTATATACGATGTAAGGGTGAATATATCAAAATGGAACTGAGTGCAATACATATCAACAACAAAATACATAATCAATGAGGCTCTAAATGGCCTCTAGACTCTAGATTCCAAAAAACATGCTACATAATACATTTTACTAGCCTACTACATAGTACATAGTACAAATCATTGATCAACATGATCAATCATCAAACTCATCACCATTTCTAGAAATTGGATCATCAGCAGGAGCTACAAAATCATCCTTTGGTTTAGAGTCTTCAGGCTCCTCATGGACATGTGCAACTGCAGTAGTAGTAGTAGCACTAGCAAAAGCACGAGTTGCATGACTAGTGCTTGCATGTGCCATGCTTGTGTTAATTTTCTGTAGCAGAAAAAGGTGTTTCCCTCATGCCTAGTGCCCAAAGGCATGCATGGGACTTTAATTTTACCCATATCAGCCTGAACAGATTAGCCTAAGTTTTTACTTTAGGAAATTCAGCCAAATTTTGTTGTTAGTGGATTGTGGGTCCCTGCCAAGGGGGGGTGCTCAGCCTTTATGTTATGACCCAAGGGCAGCAAATATGGGGCTAAATGTATATGATATGACCCCAAGGGGGGGCATATATGGGCCTAAATGTATTTGTAATGTGTAAATATATATGTAATAAGATTGGCCTAGTAGTTAAGGGGTCTCATGTGCAAGTGTGAATAGGTATATATAGAGATAATGTATTCATTATTATTATGAGGAGGGGAATTGTGAAGTATGAAAGGTAATTGGTTATTTGGAGGGGGTTCCCCTATTCTTTAAGGAGTTATTGTGTAACTTATCTATATTGGAGTTGTGCTCCATGCTCACATTCTGTACATGGTGTGTACTTCTGTTCTGTTATGATAATTTAAGCATCTGGTTCATTACAATGAGTGGGGCCCTGCCTAGAGCAGTGAACCCTTTAGTGTTGTGAAGGGTCCAGAGAGAAGAGGTGCCTCAATCTGGACCCTTGAAGCTTATGCTGGGCACTGATCCCAAGGGAACAAGGAGGGAGGCTGGGTATAGAGCAAGGTTGAGGTTGTTGGGCTGTTCATTTAGTCTTTTGGATGAGCAACAAAGGAGAGGGAGCAAGGCTAAGAGAAGAGAAGGAAGCAGCTGCTGAAGAGGGTGTGTTTTGGGCTGAGCTGGGGTAGCTAGTGGAGGCCATTCAGAGGCCATACTGTGCAGCAGGAAGAGGACAACTTCAACACTATAATCAACAACAACAAGACAACAAAGTTCTGAGTTTATTGGGATGAGAAAAGAGGCCGAATTAGAGAGTTTTCAGGGCAGCAGGTTAGGGCTGTACTCAACTGATTTATACAGCAAGAGAAGTGGCCTTACTAGGCCGTACAAGAGAACAAAAGGAGGCTGTACTGGCTGCAAGTGACTAGGCTGAACAACACTTAGTTTGCTGGTCCAGATTTGAGGAAATTCTTCTCTATACTGTAAGAAATTTCTGTTACATATTTATGCTGCTGTAACTTCTCTCGGAAAGCCTGATAAAGCTCCCCTCTTTGGTGGTTTTCCCCACACCGGGGTTTCCAGGGTACCCACTGTGTTATTGTGTGTGTTTGTGTTATTACTTCCGCTGTGCATGCATGTATACTCAGTTGGTATAACTTTTAGCATAGATCAGATTTAATTTTCTGAGTGTGAAATTAAATTTTTGGGTATAATCTATTGGCTAAATTATCAGTTTGCTGAGTATTAAAAGTTTTACATGGTATCAGAGCTGTGCCTCTGATTAGCACACAGGTCACAGGTTCAAGTCTCAGGAATACTTCTGCAGATTTTCTGAAGGTTCCAGTAGCCCAGAATCAGAGTTTTCATGGCTACCGGCATGAGGTATGAGGATATGCTTAAGGGGGCCTCAAACTATCTTCAGTGGAAGGCCAGAATTACAGCTGTGCTCAAGGAGAACAAGCTGCGGTCTTATGTCAGCACAGTAGTTCTAGTACTAGTCCACAATCTTATTGCCTTGGACCTCCACGAGGTGAAAGAAGCCAGGGCACAGAGGATTTTGCTGGATGGTGTTAAGGACCATCTTATTCCACATCTGGCTGAGAAGAAAACAAGCAAGGAAATGTGGGATGCTCTGACCATGTTGTATCAGAGTGACAACCAGAATCAGAAGATGGGCCATGGCTCTTAGGGACAAGTTACATGCCACCAAGATGGCAAGGGGTGAAGGTGTGACTTCCTACCTCACTAGGCTCACACAAGTTAGAGATGAGCTAACAACAGTAGGGGATATCATTCCTGAAGAAGGGCTGGTATGTATTGCCTTGAATGGTTTTGGCAAATAGTGGGATGTGTTTGTCAAGTGTGTGGCGAGCAAAGAGAAGATGCCCACTTGGGAGAGGCTGTGGGATGATTCCACATAGGAAGAGATCTGGGAGGGGTCTCAACGTGGAGAGAAGAAAAATAAATCTGAAGATGAAGACAACCTTGCCTTGGCAACAAAGGGCAAGGGGAAGAGCAAGAAGAGTTCAGCTGAAGGAACTTCTTCAAGATAGGGCAAAAAGAAGAAGTTTGACACCAACAAAGCAAGTGCTTTGCTTGCCATCAACTTGGGCATTTTGTCGGCCAATGTCCCAACAAGAAGAAGGGCAAGCCCAAGAAGCAAATGGATGCTATAGCAGATATGGATGCATTTGCAGTGATATTTGAAGATAAATTTTCACTCTTAGCATGCCTATCCACCTCCATGGTCACTGGTACATGGTACATTGACAATGGTGCTTCATGCAACATGACAGGGGTGCCTGAGTACTTCAACAACTTGAAGGAGTACAATGCTAACTTCAACATTGTACTTGGAGATAATGCCAAGTACAAGCCAACATGCAAAGGAACCATGAGGTTTCAGAGGGAGTTTGGTAAGCCTTTTCCAATTAATGATCTTTTGTTTGTTCCTGGTGTTAGAAAAGTGGGTGTGCTCGTTTAACCATAGACAATATAGCAATATTGTCACCCAACCATAAGCACAAAGGCCACCCCCGAGCACCTTAACCTTGACAGAGAGAATAAGTCCGATAGCAGATCAATAGCCAACCAAGGCTAGCGCACCAAGCAAAGATAACCAAAGATCACGCAGAAAGTCCAAGCCAAAAACCGAAATGCCAGTTGCAGCAGCTGCAACTCCTCTCCAAACTTGCCCACTACTGGTCTTATGCAGTTGCGAATGAGTGAGTCACAAACGAGCTCTAGCGCCCTCTATTTATACTGCTCCATCTTAACTGACTAGGCCGACTTCTCTTCCCGGGGGCTAATAACTCTATTAATTATTCCATTAAGGCGACTTGTATTCTAGAGTTATTATCCAAGTCTTTAGGGTTTCTCTTGCTTCCCAGAATATTCTAGTCTCGTCAAAGGTTACAAGTGGAGGTTAATACTGTTATCGCGCAATTTTTACTTGCCCAAAGCCAAAGGCAAGTGGATACTGATTTGGCGTAACAAGGAGGATAACCTATCACTGTCACCTTAATAGGAAACCTCTTTCTATTTAGGAGTATATCACAGTACCCTAGGGGAGACGTCCCCAATGACCTGGGGGTTTGAGAAGGCTAAGGTAAAAGCTATAAGAAAGTCCCACCCCTCTCACAGGTCACTCTGATCAAAAGTTCCAAGGTTTTACTGAGATGAAGCAAAAGATAAATTAAATGTACTTGCCCACAACAAGACAACAAGTAGAAAAGAAATGCAATTTGCAAGTACCGTAGGATGTCAATGCTTCATAAAACCATAAACTTTTGAAAGATAAACAAGCTGATATAGAATTGAAGCAATGTAAATATTTATAACAACCACAACGATTAGGCCTCAATAATGCTTAAAAATGACAAGATACAATAGCTTTGGGTTGACAAAATGATAATAGTTGTCAGGAGGCAATTATGGCAATGTTTAATCAGCTTTTAATCTTGCTTTTAGGATGAATTTACTGCTGTTATAGATGGCTGTAGCAATCTTTTGCAACAACAACAAATTAGTTAGTGAGTTAGTCTAGTTTAAAGTTAATAGAAGTTAGTAGAAGTCTTAGGGAAGATAGTTTGAGAGTTGTTTGGTCAATCAATCACTTGTAAGGAGTGGACTAGTGCCTTTTAGGGTAATGGAGTCAAGGTTAGCAGTGACAACTCTCAGAGGAAAACAACAATGATAATAGATAACCTAAAGGGAGGGATGAGATGATTGAGGTGTTAGTAACCTAAGGCCTCAATGTCTAAACCCTAGAAGGAAAGATTGCTAGAAAGTAAGTAACCTTAGGCCCTAGCGATTTCCTTCTTCCCTAGATTAAGTTTGAAATAAAATGTATGAAGCTAATGAAGTAATGCTACTAGAGTGCTACAAAGGTAGGGCTCTAATGTATTCTTCAAAAGAGATGTCTTCTAGCAATTTCAAATAGGTGGAAAATTATAATGAAAAGGACAGTAACATATGCTTCTCCCCTAGGGTTTCAAACTAGCAATTTCATAATCTTAGAAATGAACAAGCAAATTTACTATAACCATTCAAAATAAGTATGGCTGTAGCAATGATTTGCAACAACAACAAGTTAGCTAAGGAGTTAGTCTAGTTTAGGGTTAGCAAATGTTAGTAAAAGCTTCAAGAAGAAAGGTTTGAGTGTTTGTTTGATCAATCATTCACTATAATGGGTAGACTAGTGCCTTTTAGGGTTTATGGAGTCAACAATAGCAGCGGCAAAACTTGGAGCAAAGTAGCAATGATAATACTTTGTCAAACGAGAAGGGATGGATGGAGGAGGTCTTGGCAACCCAAGGCCTCAAACATCCAAATCCTAGAAAGAAATTTGCTAGAGAGTAAGGGATCTTAGGCCCTAGCGAATCTTCCTTCCTTAGTGTTAAATTTATAAGCAGCTGCGAGAGCCATTCTCCTGGAGGATGGCTAAGACCCTAGACGAGATCTAGGGCCCCCAGTGCACTCCTGGGGTACTTGGTCTGGGACCAAACAGTGAGTGCCATGGCAAAAGACCCTTATGAGGGCCCCCAGTATACGACTGGGGTTCTTGGTGAATAACCAAGTAGTAAAGACCCCTGAGAGGGCCCCCAGTATACGATTGGGGTTCTTGGTCTAGAACCAAGCAGTTAAAGCCCCTAGATAAGCCTAGGGCCCCTGGAAATGTCCAGGGTACCCATGCATACGGCATGGGTTGATCCTTGGTCTCTGACCTTGGTGGATAAGACCCCAGAAAAAGTTCTGGGGCTACTTGATCCTCTATCAAGTATTTGATGGTACATGACCTTCATTGAAGGACATAACCACATGAGGGATAAGTCCCATATGCAGTGATGATAAAGTAATAGGTTCACCATGTATGAAGGAATGAGTATTGCCACCTTGCAAACCCTCTCTTACCCTTGCATGTTTGGTTTGGGGTTTTATTGTCTTATTCAAGGATTAAAATTAAAGTTAATTTTAAATGTTTATTATCACATGTTTAAATTTGAATTTAAACATGTGATTTTAATTTGTTTTAATCTAACCCTTGCCCTAGCCTAAATACTATAAATTAAACCCCCCCTCTCACCTTTCACTCATCTATCATTCTTGTGTGCTAGCGCTGATCTCTCTCTCTCTAGCCTGCGGCCTCATTGTATTTTCTGTGGGAGCGGCCTCATTGATTTGCTGTGGATGTGTTCTAGCTGCCGCCTCCTTGTATCTGCTGTGGGTGATCTCTAGCTGCCGCCATCTTGTGGGTGACCTTCCAGCACCGGCCTCTTCCCTTTGGTTGCTGTTTGGAGTGTGTGCTAGGTGCGGCCTCCTTTGTGTTTGCTGCAGGTGTAGGTGCAACCTCCCTTGTATTTGCTGGTTAGGTTAATGTGTAGCAGCCGGTCTCCTTGAGGACTAGAGTGCAGCTTTTCAGTGTGAGCAGTGTGCTAGGTGCGACACCCTTAGCTTTTCGTTGAGTGCAAACCCTTGAGGTTACGGCCCTGTTGTGTGAACATATCTTAAGGGTTTCGACCCCCTTTCTTCTCTGTCTGCTGTGTGGAGAGACTATCTAGTCTGTGGCCCTCTTGCTAGAGTAATCTTGTGGGTGCCATTTGCTGAAGCATACCTAAAGGTTCAGTTTGTCCTCTGCTGAAATAAGGGTTTACACATAGTCCAGTTTTCAATTCTAAAGTCTCTTGGGGTAAGGGTTTTACTGTGTGTTACTTTGAGTGAGGGTTTGGGCATTTATAACCTCTGTTGGGATTGTGTTTCTTTCCTGTGGCCCTTTTGATTGGTGGCAAGAAAGCTTCTTCATTCTTTGGCATGAGATCCATAAGAGATCTATGAACTGAACCTTTGTCTGAGCATATGAAAGGGTCCTACATCTTCTATGGTTATTTGTTCTTCTTCAAGGTAAGGTTGCTGTACCAGGTATGTATCTTACTCATCTCTTTTAGATTTGGTTTTGATTTTACTACAGAACTGTTTAACCTAGTTGGCGTTGAGTAGATCTGAAGAAATGCTTTGAATTTATAAGTTATTCAATTGAGTAATGATCAGACTAAGTTGTTAGATCTGAAATTTGTGTATAGCCTTATAGATCTATTGTATCTTTCAGATCTGTTTACTGTTACTATAAATCAAAGTACTATTTCCTTAGATCTGAGTTTCTATTTCATATTAGATCAGAGTTTCCTCTATAAGTTTATTGCTGTCTTTCATAGATCTACATTCTATGTGTTCTATCTCTGTTGAGTTATAGATCTAGCTGTTTTTGATCACTGAAATTAAAAAGATATTACTGTTTTGCAAATTTACCCTAATTCTATCACTTAGACTATTAAGATAATGTATTTAGAGCAACAATGACTAGATAATGGTTTCTAAAGTGCTAGTATTTAGGGCTCTAGAAGTTTATCTAAGTCAAAATCACCTTAGCAAAGTCTAGCAAATGAAGAGCAAAGAAGTAGCAATTTAAGTTCTTTACTACTAGGGTTTGTCAAGCAAACAATTTCATAATCTTTAACATGAATAAACAAATATACCATAACCATTCAAATGAAATGAAGAATTGCAGATTTACTTACTTCTCCAAGAATAATCAAGCAATAAAACCCTAGATTGCCAAGTAACTTCGCCAAAAATGATCCAAGTTGTAAATTTTAGCTTCCAAGACAAGTGCGCCTCCTTATTTCAGCCAATAACTCCCAAAAAGGGAGCAAATTTGAAATTTCAGACCACACTTAGTGTGTGATGAGTGATGATGAAAAATGAGAGTAATTTCTTTTTATTTATACAATATCAGTGACCTTTAATTAATTTTAGGTGATAAAAAGGTCGACCTGGCCAAGTTACATTAAAAATCCAGTTTTTATATAAATGAAAGTAATTAAACCCTAAAATCATCTCCAAAGGTGACGTCATGCCCTTCTAGGGTGACGTTGAGCTCCTAGGGTGGAACGTTGGGCCCTATCGACCACTCATTTAGCACCGGTGGTCAACTCATGTGCCATGAAGAGATGCATCATCAGATGCCATGTTGTCAAAGACTTTTGGTCCTACAGGGCAGTGTTTGGCCCCAACACTTATTTTTGTAATTGGAATTTCCGCACCCCTGCGTGGGTTAATAATGTAATAGGTTTGCATGAGTCATGTCTAGGTCAGTTACCTTGGGATCGGTTCACTGAGAGAGTTCCTTTCACCGAGGGTTTTTAATCCTTAGGTTATCAGTTGGGCTTTTCAGCCTTACTGATTTCCCTTGAGTTTTTCCCTCACACTTGCAATAAGTCCTCCAAAGTGGTGAACGACGTTCTAGTGGGCTTATGTTTTGGTAACTATATAGGGAAATCATTGTAAATGACCATGCAAGACATCTTAGAAAGTTTTGCTTAATTCCGTCGAGTCTAGGTTAGTTTTTTTTAATTAATTAATTTTTAATTAAATTTCCCTAAGTTTGGAGGTTTAATTATTTAATTAATTAATTATTTTTGAGCAATAATTGTAAAAAGTGGTTCCTTGGACTTTTGATAGGGGTATTTGTGCTCAAAAGAAATGGAATAGCACCCCCTACATCCATGGACCAAGTTTCAGCTCAGTCAGACAACTTTAGCCATGGGTTTGTCCACCCGGAGTGTCAGTCAGTCTAAAACAACAAT
>ML780236.1:778413-794542 GCA_009831015.1 Picea engelmannii
AACTTGCGGCTAGGTCATCCATTGATAGCCATAGAGGTGTTGAGCAATTTCATTGGCCCAATTAGCAAAACGTTCACCTCTTTGTCTAGAAAACTAACCTAGAAACTAGGCTGACGTCACCCCTTTAGTATAGTGACGCAGCAGCAACAATATATATGTATGAGCACATTTAATGCGTTGTGATTACATGAGGATTGATTTTGTATATTGAATGCAAGTGTGTTTTGTATTTATTGAAGAAGTATTATAAGCCATTGTCTTTGTCTAGCAATCATTGACTTCGTCAATAATTACATTTTATCATTGCTCATATATATATTGAAGATAGTCATTAGCAATTGAAGTACTAACCACTGCTTGCACGTTTTAGTTTCATTTGCCTTGTCTCGCAAATAGGTGCCTTTTCAGTGGAATACCTTCTCTTTGACTATCTCTCTTGGCAAGTGATCTGTGAAGGGGAAAACCTACTTTAACCTTTTGAACCTTGAATCCTTGATCTTTTCCTTTTCAACACCCCAGATTACTAGGGACGTCTCCCTTGGGATTAACCACCCTAAATAGAAAGAGCTCCCCATCGAGGTGACAGTGGGTGGGGAAGCTCCTGTTACGCCAGTTTTCCTTTTCCTTTCAAGCTACTTGACCTATCCTACAAACCGAGCGATAACAGGACAATCTCAAAGTTGCTGTTGCTTGATTGGAAACACAAGAGAGATTGTGTGTGAAGTCAGATGTGAACTTTGAGATCTAGGTTCTCCCCGCGTTGGACATCCGACAGTCTTTTGAGCTACTGTGTGAAGTCAGAGGGATATCCTCCCTGTTTGACATACACATAGTTCAACCTCCAATCTGAGGGATAGCCTCTTAGAGGCCAAATCTAGATCAGATTCATTTTCTTGTACCACTTTGCACACAAATCGCATAGGGACTTGCACTCACAACAATCACTCCACCTAAAAACTCTTAATAAAATTTACAAGAACACTTGCAATACTCTTCTTCAACATCAATATCTTACTTTTGGCACTGGTCTCATAACATTTACATTTCGAGCCTTTTACTTCAAGCATTTACTTTTCAAGTATTTACATTTCAAGCATTTCCTTTATCTTGAAGTAATATATTGATGAATGCATCTCATTTTCTTTTATATCATTGAATGTATCTTTTGATAGTAAACGAATCATATATGCTGCTAGATTAGATTATTATATTATTCTTGTTTGCAATAAACTCCTAGACTTTATTCCTTGTACTTAGATTAGTTCAAGCCTTAGATTATTTTCTTTAGGGACTACCCCCCTTGGCTTCGCTAGGAGTTAGCCTAGATAGAGGAGTTGAGGATCAGGTGACATCATCTTGACTCAAGACTTGCCCCCAAGGACACACCTAGTGGATTGAAGATTTTTTCCACGTTACCCGAGGTGTGTATTGTTGATGATTACAGCTATGTGAGACATCCTCCATGACACAGACCTGAGAGAGAGCCCTTGAGTTGAGTGTGTGGTTCCTATCTGAGACAGAACTAGAACGTTGTGCTGAACTCCTCTATGCAGAGAATTGAGATGATACTCCAGATGATTCTCTTGTGTAACGCAGTGAGAAAGAAGATCTACTGAGTTGGACGTGCCTGTGGCTGAGCACAGGTGGACGTGTGGAAAAGTCCATGAGCTGGGTGCATCGTTCTGAGACAGAGATGAAACAATGTATTAGCCTTCTCTGAGCAGAGAGTTGAGATGATGAACTCCAGATGACTCTCCTGTGTAACGCAGTGAGAGAAGATTTGTTGAGTTGGACGTGCCTGTGGATGAGCACAGGTGAACATTGTTATCGCTCAATTTGTACTTTGATAGTAGGAAAGGTTAAAGAAGAGCAAATTGGCGTAACTAGAGACAAATCCTATCACTATCACCTCAATAGGATGTCTCTTTCTATTTAGGGTTGTAGGCCTAGGGGAGACGTCCCTGGTGACCTAGGGGTTTGAGAAGGCAAGGTCAAAAGGGCTATTAAAAGGTCCCCTCTCACAAGTCACCACTGATCAGAAAGTCTCGGGTTTTATAACCAATGAAGTGATAATATATGGAGATGTATCTGCCCGGAACAAAGCAACAAGAAAACTATATATTTTGCAAGTACAACTTGCCGTTAGCACTCCATAAACCACAAACTTTCTCAATAAAAGCAATAGGCTGATATAATGATGAAGTAAACAGAAATGTATAGCAGCAATAATTATAAGACAATACTTGACAATTAATGCCTTAGAAAGGCTTCAAAATGACCAGGAATAATCAGTCATCAATGTCATAACACTACATTCATCATAAGCAAATAAGGCAATGCATTAATCAACTTTTTCAATTGCTTTTAGAAGCTTTTAATGCTGCAAAATATGGCTGTAGCTTACTTTAGTAACAGTAGCAAGTAGGTTAGTAGATCAAGCTACTCTAGGGTTAGGAGTGTTAGTAGATTGTTTGAAGAATAGGTTTTGAAGGTTTGTTTGATCAAGAATTCAATGGAGGTCTTAGACTAGTGCTTTCTTAGGGCAAATGGAGTCAATTGCAGCAGCAAAACTTGAAGGAAACAAATGATAATGGAGAGTCAAAGACAAGAGAGAATTATAGGTTGGAGTGTTGGTAACCCAAGGCTCCAATTATCAAACCCTAGGGGAAACTAGCTACTAAGGTGTAGGTAACCCTAGGCCTTAGTAGATTTCCTCCCTCTTTAACTCGATGAAGTAAAATCGGCTTAGATGAAGCAATGGATACTAAGGTGTTGTAATGGCAAGGCCTTTGCTCAATGCTTCAAAGTTAGGGTTTCTAGCACAATCTAGTAGGTGAAAAATTGTTAAGACAAGGACAATAACATGTTCTTGTTCTCCTAGGGTTTTAAACTACCAATTTCATAATCTTGGAATAAATGCAAAGTAAATACACCATAACCATTCACAACAAAGAAGGATTGCAGAAATTCACTTACATCCACCAAGAATAATCTAGCAATAAGCCTAGTTGAAGATTTTCCACCAAGAAAAATGCCAAGAAACACCAAATTAAGCCTCCTCCAAGAAGGGCACCTAAAATTTCAGCCAATAAACCCTAAGTAGGGTGCAAATTTCAGATCTCACAAGTGTGAGTGAAAGATGATGAAAAATAAGAGGCAATTTCCCCTTATTTATACAATACCAAAGACCAAAATTAGGTCAAAAAGGCCGACATGGCCAGTTACAAATAATAACTAGTTTTTACATTAAATGTCACAATTAAACCCTAAATCAAGCTGCTAAGGTGACGTCATGCCCTTTTAGGGTGACGTTAGGCTCTTTTTGGGCAACGTTGGCCTCCTGGAGCAAAACGTTAGGCCTTCTTGGGCCTCAGGAGCCTGCCACACGTGCCACTTGGCTCACAACTACCTCCAAAACCTCCCAAAGCACTGGATGACGTCATGGGTGACCTGGGTGACATCATGGGCCTTCCAAGGTCTACATCATGGTGGAAAGGTCACAACCCCCCTGGGTTTAGGCCTGCCAGGCTACCCCTAGTGAAACGTCCTCCTCTATCTCTAATGCAATCCTATGATCTATCTCTGCCCCCTGCTAGGGTCTCAACATACATCTGGTGGGCTTTTAGCCCCATGGAGGTCTGAACTAATCATCTCCCCATGTGTACCTGTCCATCGGGTGTGGCCCTGTAACATAAATAGATACGCCCTCCATGGGCTCATAAGTCACAGGGATCATAGCAAGGTCAATCACATCTAATCATCAAGTTTATTAAACATGTGCATAAAACCCCCTTTACCCGGACAAGTGCTCAAAGACATTATACTAATCTACAAGCCAAGTTTGGAGGAAACGCTGGGACGTCCTATTGGGCTAATGCTCATTGGATGTGGGATGTTTCCGGGAGAAGTCAAACCTAGGCCATGTGAGTGGATGAGGTGGTAAGGGATGTTTGGGCAAGGGGTGCAGTGATAGCAGGGAAAAGTATGGCTCACCTGTGGGTGCCTCTGAAGAGGGTGAGCTGCACCTGTCATGGATGCAAATGTTTCCAAGCCCATTTATGCCTTTTATCTTTTATTCTTATTGCTTTTTCTTTCAAGAGGCTAGTCAAGGGACACTGCCCTGATGTGGTGACCAGTGGTGGCAATGTTACCCACAAGCATTTCACGGAGATGAGAACGCTGGCTCGTGATGAGACCCCCTTTCTCTTGGCTCTGCCACCAAGAGCCACTACCCTAGCGTGGTGACTAGTTGTTGGTAGTGTCATATCGCTACATGCCCATGGACCTAATAGGCTGGCTCGTGATGAGACCCCCTATCCTTTAACTAGGTCTAGTTGTATTATTTTTTTTATGGGTCCCTCTGTTTCTTGCTGAGAAGCCTTTTATTGCTTTCTCGGGGATCCCTAGGCGAAGCATCTGAAGGTTTCATTCTTTTGGCTTTTATCTTTTGCCAACTACTTTTACCCTCTGGGCCTTTAGCCCCTTCTTCCCACAAGGCAAGGTACAACCCTTAGATATTTGGCCAACCCAATGCCCAGACCAGTGTAATGGGATGGATGAGCGGGAAAAAGATGAAAAGTGGTAAGTATGGTGGGAGCGGACAATGGTCTTTCATGAATCCTCCCAGTGGCAACTCAAACCCTATGGGTACCAACTTGCTAGGGCATCCTGTCATTCCCCCCAAGTGTGGTCAAGTGGAAAAACATAAGATCCAAGCACCCGTCAGAAGCAAAAAGAATTAAATGCACATATTCAAAGGTTTTGAGGATTAGAGTGACACATACCATGATACTTGGACTCATTACCTCATGGAGCAAGATCCATCTCTGCTACAGGACCAGGCCGAGGTGATGGATGTTGCTGCTGCTGACAAAGTGGAGGCGCTGAAGTATGAAAGGATGGGCCTTCCAGGGCCATGCTCAAGTCGATCTGGCTCTTGGTACTCCATGTCTAGGACCTGTGGGCCTCGAGACATAATCTCCTTAGTTATCCCTAGGTTAGGGGATAACAAATGTGATCCTTGTTGAGATTTGGGTACCTTGGAAAGTTGTCCCCTTGTGTTTGTGAGATTCTATACACATGTGGGAAGTACTTTGTACCTTGTACCATGTACTTTATGTCTAATTTCACTTTGAATTAGGAGATTTAAGTCAAAAGTGAAATTTGGTCATTTTAGCCTTAAAGTGACAATCAATTCACTTTGTGGGTGAATTAAGGGACATAAAGTGAAACTATGGAAACTATGGAAACTTAAGTAAAGTGGGTTTTGAGTTGAGATTTACTTGAGATGATCTCAACCATTGATTAGGGATGAGATGAGATGATCTCATCCACCCAACTTTTAGGTTTCCTTATGCTTCCTTAAGGAGGGCGCAAGGGGCAAAGGAGGGTTCATTCCTTGTTTTGTTCACTTGAGGAGTAGGAGAAGGAGCAAGAGGATGAGAATGGAAGCATATGTTGAGGCTAGCTTGGGCGCTCCCTTCCATGGAGATAGCCAACATGCTTAGGGTCTTAGTTATTTAGCGGGGAGATTCCTATTCTGAGGAGGGTGCACTTGGTGAGGAGGGCACATCATCAGTGGAGAGGACTTAGAGAGCTCAGATTGCAGTGAGGTCTGTTTTAGAGGGAGGCTACTCATCAGTATCAGAGTAATGTGGAGGGGTTTCTAAATCAGAGCTTCCAGTTGGCTTTTGGCTCCATTTCAGTGGTCTTGTCAGCATTTATGGGGGGCGCACCATCCTAGGGCACTCTTACTTCATTTGGACTAGTGTTGCAGCTTGGATTAAGCTGCTATTGTATCAGGTTCATCTATATTTTGTACTTGCTGTTTTCCACCATCTATACTCCTCATATATAGACATATATTCCAAACTGGTTTTCCCTGGGGGGTTTTATCCATAGTCATGTTGACCAAAAATACATGTGTTCAATTTCATGTATGTTAGAGTGTAGAGCTACTGTATATTCAACTGTAAAGATCTCTAGGTGTGTTACATTTATTTTAGTATGCATGTGCTAACCCTTGGTGACTAAAACTACATGCTAGAGCACCTAAATTGTGAATGTAACCGTAACAAATCAACAAGAAGTTCTTGAACTGTTGGCTGACCTAAAACAACAGCAAAACCTTCATTGACAGTTGAAACTTAGAGCCAACTTGAGGTCAAAGACAAACCTAGTTGGCAGCTTGATAGGACCTGGAAAATATTCAATTCTAGTGACTAAGCACTAGTGAGTGTGGTTCTCCTGTGAGACGCAGTGAGATAGAGAGACATCCCTGTGGCTGAGTATAGATGGATGTGCCCTTAGTGGCTGAGCACTAATGGGTGTATGAGATCCCTTGCTATATTGTTCAAGAGTCAGACTTACCTATAACCCTATTTGTAATGTAAAGGGTACAGGTCGGCCCCACCTTAATGTAAAAGATAATTAATATGGTAATTATTAATTATATTATAAGTTATCGAGGTCGGCCCTGTTGTGCCAATAGACACTTCTGTTGATAGGTTCAGTCTAATATAAATAAAGGTAAATTCCCCATTGAGGAATCATATCACAAGTGTGAGTTTGGAAATTTCAGCAACACTTGTTCTTGGGAAAAGTGCGCACCTCTCTTGGGCGCTAGGTTTCTAGGGTTTGTGAGCACGCTTTTGTGTGCAAGGTGTTTATGGTGGTGGAGGTCTTTCTCTTGAAGAATATAGCAAAGGATTGGCTAGGTTTTCTTCCCTTGTTGAGAAGGGTTTCCCAGGATACTTCTTGTGTTCTTGTGCATGGTGTTTCTTCTTGTGATCTTGGTTGCTGCAACAAATTGTTTATGGTTTAAGTAAAATGCTAAAATGGAATGAACTTCATGCTTAAGCCTTGCTTATTGAAAAATCAACATGGAATCAGAGCATAGGTCTTGAAGAACCCATTGCATAAGCATCTACTAGTTTCCTCTCATTTCTGCAGAGCCGTACGACCCTCCTAGGGTTTACAGAAAATCCATACGACCTTCCTTTTTGTGGTGTTCTAGCCCTTAATACTTGGACATTGGGGCTATTTTTGGCATAGAAGAGTACGACCTCCTCCAATGCACCTCCAAAGACTCTCATAGTGAAATTCCAAGCATTTTGAAATTTTGGCCCTAGGCTTTCTAGGGTTTCGCAATTTTCTGCAGAATTTTGGCTTTAGGGTTTCTGCAGCCCATTGAAGGAGCCTTTTCATCTCATTAGTGTTCCCGTGACTTTCTTAAGGCTTATTGTTGGCAGTCATAAGCCCAACAATACCTAAAAGTGCTAGCCTAGCCTAGACATTAGGTTCTCTAAGACCAGTTGGCGAGAATTTGTGAAGAAATCTGAAAATATGAAGAACAAAACCTTAGTGGAAGATAGGCTTGATGGATCAAGCAACTTTAGCTCCTAGAAGTCAAGGCTTCAGGTCACCCTTGAAGAAGATTGTAATATCCCCTTCTCATTGACACAAGAGCTCAGGCTCGTAGTAGTCTAGCTACCCCTCTAGACTATAGTCCAAGATAAGCAAGGGGAAGGAAATGTGGTTTTTGTCACTAAAGAGATCTAAAGTTATATTATTAAAGTGACTTTGGTAAAAGACTAAGGAAAATTAAATTAAAATCCTTAGCAAGTGGAAAAAGCAACTCAATGGAAAATTATAAAAGGAGGTATAAAAGAAGGAGAAGGGTGCACCTCTTAGTACTATATTTTCATTATTCACTTTTGCACTTTGCACTCTTGAGCTAGATAGCTTATGTTTTGAGGGTTTTGAGTAAACAAACACTAGCAACCAACAAGGAGGTGAAAGATTCCTTTGTTCCTGGTTCAAGCTTGGCCAAGGAGGTGAAAGATCCCTCCCTCACCATTCTAGTCCAGTCACAGGTATTCAACAAATAACACTTGGAGTTGGTGCACAAATTTGAAGGGTTTTCAGCAGTAGGGCCCATCCTTGGAAGAGAAAAGGTTCGATCTTCTTGGAGGAGTCTAGATCTGCAGTTTTATGCCATTAGAGGTTCATCTCTAGGGTCATAGCGCCCTTTTGTAGCATTGATACCAAGGGTACCTCCCTTGGATTATTTTATTTGGCTCAGAAGGAATTTCTGAAGGAGGGTGCAACTCCCATCGAGGTTACTCATAGATCTGAAGGAACTCTTGAGGGGTTTTACTCTAACTTGCTTCATTCCTACTCTAGAGCCCCTGATCTACAATTTGAGGGTGTTTTGACATCATTTGAAGGTCATTCACTAGGAGGCGAAATATTGAGCATTTCCAGCGAGTCAGGGCCGTACCAGTTCCAAATCCAGCCTTCCAGGGCTGTACTCTCCAGATCTGATCATTCAAGGCCGTACCAGCAGGGATCTGAAGGAATCTATTCAAGAAGGGAAATAAATTAATCTTATAATCAACTATATTAAGTGGAGGAAGACCTAGGGTCTCTATATCTCCTATATTGTACCGGATCTACAAATCTATGTATGAAGATCACTTATTCTATCTAAATAAAGGTCAGATCTGAAGCTTGTTATCTCTGTTTATGTGCTTACTTCATTATCATGTGTTCCATACTTGTTATGATGTCTTCTATGCAATAAACTCAACAAAAATACTTCAACTCATCTTTCTGTAGTAGCAATCTGCAAAACAAAACACAAAACATCAAACAAAAACCTTAGTTCTTGGCCGAAAATTGGTTGGGAACATTACAAAGATGACCTTTTGACTATTATACAAAAGACTTTACCAGAAACAACTACCGATGAAGAGAAGGAAATAAGAAGGGAAGAAGATGTCAAGGCAAGGAAAATACTCATCTACTCAGTAAGAGATCATCTCTTACCTCGTATTGCTAACCTAAAGACAACTTATGAAATGTATGAAGCACTGAAAGATATGTTTGAAAGTGACAACACCCTCAGAGCCCTCACCTTAAAGGGCCAACTTCAAAGTAACAAAATGACAAAAGGTGATACAGTTGCTACCTTCTTTATGAAGATATCAGAGATCAAAAAACAACTAGGTGCCATTGGAGAAATTATGTCTGACAAAGAACTTGTCTTATCTACTCTCAACAATCTTCCAAAACACTGGGAACCTTTACCTACCTTGGCACAAAATCGGTAGACTTGTCCTCCACATTGTGCCATAGTTGTGAGGTTTGCAATTTCATTTTATTTTTTGCCCACCTTTGTCTTTAAGGAAAAGTTGTGTGGCTAGATTGTTCATTTAATTTATTCATTTGTGCCCACACCTTGCATGTGAGTGGCTTAGCCATCCTTGCAATATCGTGGCAGCTAGTTAGAATTTCTTTTTTGGCAAAGTAATCAAACTCGTGCCCCGCCTTTTGCTCCATATTCCCTCCCCTTTCCACTTTGTGGATCTTGGGTAACAAGAAAGGGCAAAGGACTGTTTGGCTAGTTTAATTAGGCACCTAATTCTATTATTTCTAAAACCATTAAAAATGGATGACTTGGGAGGCTAGAAGGGGTTGAAGCTGTGGACGGTTTCACGACACTATGTGTCCTTGTTGAGCGCCCAAGCATCTTGAATTTGACTTGCAGAGCTAGAGGGGAACCTTGTTGTTCCCTTGTTGAGCATTGTTATCCCCAGTTTAGGGATAACTAAGGAGATTATGTCTTGAGGCCCACAGGTCCTAGACATGGAGTACCGAGAGCCAGATCGACTTGAGCATGGCCCTGGAGGGCCCATCTTTTCTTTTCTTCAGCAGCGCCTCCACTTTGTCAGCAGCAACAACATCCATCACCTTGGCCTGGTCCTGTCGCAGAAGTGAATCTTGCTCCATGAGGTAATGAGTCCGGGTATCATGGTATGTGTCACTCTGATCCTCAAAACCTTTGAATATTTGCATTTAATTCTTTTTGTTTCCAACGAGTGCTTACAAAGGCTTTTTCCGACGGAGAATGAAGCTTGAAAGGTTGTCTTTGCTTTTCTGTTACTGCCGATGCTTTCTTCTGCGATCTTAGCTTGAACCTGGCGACCCCCTAGGTGAACCCAAGAAAATCCTAGCTTGAACCTTCGAACAACCCAACGCCTTACTGCCCTTAGCGGCCACCTACCTAGAGGGACTTACCACGACGCTCTTCAGGACCTAAGTGAACTTCCGGAAATCTTCTCAGTGAACTTTTGGGCACCAACCTCCAGTGAACTTCCGACAATCGCTTTAGTAGGCAAACAAAAATAGAAAAATACACAGACAAGAGAATAGACAATTTTCAGAGATAAACATGCGGAAGCTGATTTGTATTATATGAGCCAAAACGACATGGGTTTACAGACTTGATTTTGAGCACATGCTGCTCTCTCTCAAAACATTACACACAGACTGACAGACTGAAACTAAATGCTTCTGCCACTTTAGGTTCGTGTTGGCCGAGCCAGAATCACGCAGGCTTATCAAAGTAACTTAAAAGAAAGATTCAAAGCTCAAAGAGAGGGAGCTTAGAAGACTCGAACTGACTAAAAAACTGAGACCATTTTCTATGAACCTCCCTTCTCCTTATATACAAGTTTTTGGAGAAAGGAATCATTTTTTGAAAAGACATTCGACTTATTCCCCCCAGAATCGAATCTACTTTCTAGATTTATTGTATACTTGGCGGAGAGAACATGTAAGAGCCATCCGACCAAGATTCTAATCATCTTTCCATGTATTTGGAAGTACCTTGGAAATGCGGGTCAAACCATGCCAAAAGCCAGAGAAGTGCTCTGGGTTTCCAAGATTCCTTGTCACAGATAAACGACAAGAGTTTGTACAAAGTGGAGTTCGTAACGTGAACCCACGGAAATCGATTGACACCACTGCCGGCCAGTAAGACATGATAGACTTATTAGTCATTTTCAATGTGAGTATGAAATTTTTCTTCATATCTCAATGTGTCCCACATCTTCGTATAGCGTTTGCGTACTATGACTGGTTGTCCATTCATCATTTGGATGGAAGTTCTGGTTTTATTGACCCATTGGTGGTGATTTAAAATAAAATTACATAAGATTTCTCCATCATTAGGTCCATATTGGTAGAGGTTTTGTACTCTGTGAAATGGGAGAGTACTCATAGAACATATCAGTTCTGGATCAACTGCGCTTTTGTTAACTCCGAATACTTCCCACCATTCGGCTAGCCAAGTTGGAGGTCTTCCTGATGTGGCAGTGTTTACATTTCCAAACTTGATTAGGGTTCGGTCATTTTCTTTTTGTAAGAAATCCCACCATAAGTTTTTTTAGCGAGAATAATCATAATCACTGTCAGGAAAATATATGCTAGGATTTCTTTCAGGCCACTGTAGGAACAACCTTGGTCTGTGCAAACAATAATATTGTTGATGTGGTCCTCTGTGGTTGTGGATTTCCCAAATAAGATCAATATCATGGAAGATACTGCTTAAAGCATCCCGAGCTTCATATGCCTTTTGAGCTGCTCTGGTGATGATGGGGAGTAGAACATTTGATGTTGGTCTTGCTCGAACCTCAGGGACCATTCTTTGTGGGCAATGTAAACTTGTTGAATTTATGATCTGAGTGCTTCTTAATTCCCAATGTGGCCTCCATTCTTCTTTGTGTTGTTCCCAACTGAGAAGATCAGGGATAGACGTTAAGACTTCTGAGCCATTTTGCTAACGAACAGAGATGATCATTGCATGAGATTGCAAATGTTCTTGGCTTAGGAAATCTGGAATACTATTAGATGTACCTTTGATATGTTCTATATCAAAATCAAAATTACTGAATAAAGCCTGCCATCGAGCAAACTTGGCATCACTGGCCTTTTTAACTTCTTTGTTCAAAACTCTTTTCATGGCTGCAATATCTTGTTCTTAACAAAATTTTTTTATTGATAAGAAAATTTCAAACTTGTGTATTGCATTCAAGGCAACTTTTATTTCTTTGTCTAATGCAGAATAGTTTTTCTCACTAGGTTGCTAGAGACCAGATGCGAACTGAACTATTTCTTTTGTTTGTATGCCATTATGAATTTTGATTTGTTTGAGTACAACTCCCCATCCAAGATTGCTAGCATCTGTTTCAACAATTTTGTAAAGATCATCGTCAGATATATGAAGAAGTGGCATTGTTTTTGCTTTTGCCTCGATTTTCTTGATTGCTTGGGTATGTGCGTCTGTCCAAGGATTTGCTTCTTTCTTTAACCTGTCATTCAACAACTTTCTATCTTGTGCACAGTCTTTATAAAAATGGCTTATATAATTGAGACTTCCCAAGAATCTTTGGAGTTGTAATTTGTCCATAATTTTGTTTGGGAATTTATCTGCAAATTCAACAACATGGTTCTGGAGGACCAATTCACCATTATTTATGATGTGCCCAAGATACTTTATCTCTGTTTTGAATAGTTCTAGTTTCTTTTTTGAAAATACTAATCCATCCTTTTGGATAATCTGCAAGAACTTTCTGAGATGTTTGAAGTGTTGTTCAACAGAGGAAGAAAATACTAGGGTGTCATCAATATAAATAATCAACCAATCAAAGTATTGTTTTAGGGCATCATCCATGACTCTCTGAAATTTGGAAGGGGCATTTTTCAAGCCAAAGGGCATGACATTCCATTCATAGTGTCCTGCGGGAACACTGAAGGCAGTTTTGAACTTATCTTCTTCTTTTATGGCCACTTGCCAAAAACCTGATTTTAGATCAAACTTAGAGAATATCTTTGCTCCAACAATTCTTGTCACCAAACTTGACTTGTTAGGGATAGGGCATGTGTCATCAGCCAATACCATATTCAAAGGTTTGTAGTTGATGACCAATTTAGGGATTCCTCTTACTTGTTCAGAATGTTTATTTACATAGAATCCGTAACAATTCCATGGACTAATAGATTCTCTGATAAGTCCTTTGTGGAGTAGACTTTGTATTTCATCAGAGCAAAGCTTTTGGTATTCTGCGTTCATAGGGATAGCTCTGCTTTTGCACGATGTTCCTTCATATGAATCTTTGTAAGGAAGTTCCACTTCATGCTTTTTATGGTGCCAAAATGCAATGGGATTTTCTGAGCATACCTTTGCTTCAAATTCTTTCTGGAGTTCTAAAATCTGTTGTTGTATATGGCTCTGGGCAATTTGATCTTTAATTCTTATCTCAATCCTTTTTCCCTTAAATTCTTCTATTTTTAGTACTTTTTTCTGGACTGTGTGGATATGAGATGATATCCTGGGTATAGACACAAAAGGGAGTTAGATAGAGATCTTTGAAGTTTTGGTTGGGGAGGGAATACTGATGAAATAACCAGGAGATTTATTGGGTAGTCTGGCGGAACCATGTGGCTCAACAACAACAAAGAAGGGAGTGCCAAGAATGCAGGCAACTGGGATTTCTGTTAACAAGAATTTTAAGGATAGACAATAATGTTGGAAACATAAAGTTGCTTCAGGTATTTCATAGAGTAGTTGAGTAGGTTGGTTTCCCAAACCGATAACACTTTGTTGGGTCTTATGCCAAAATTGGATAGGAATGATTTCTTTGTTTAGAAGATTTAGATCAGAACCGGTATCTAGTAAGGTTTTGAGCCGAAATCTTTTTCCCTTGATCATGATATCCAGAAGGACATGGAATTTTTGGTGTTCAATGGACAAGATTTGCTGCTTATCTTCTTTTATTGTGGCTTTTTTAATGTCTGTTTTTACCTTGCTAATTTCTTTGCCCAGATTAGAGATGGATATAGTTTGGACAGGGCAGGAAACAAGTGGGGTGAGGATAGGTTGTATGAGAAAAGGGGAAAGGATTTTGCTTGCTGATTGGTTTCTGCAGAATGTGGCACGAAATTCTTGTTGTGATTTCCACTCGTAAAAGGAAATCCAGACGTCCTTTTCTTTCATATAATTTTTCCATGCTACTGACAAAGCTATTTTTTCTTTGTCTGGTGTAGATTTTGAGAATTGCTCAGCGTTAGGATGAGTAAAGAGATCTCAATTTAGCATGAGTTTTATCCAATCTTCTTTTACATGCTTTTTCTTGCACCCTCTCATTAGGGTAAGGAATTTTCTTATTTTTGGTATTGCTGGTCTTTTTAAATCCTCTGGAATAGAATTAGTAAGATGGCAAGGAGAAATGTATAGGTCGGGAGAAGAAGAGGTTATCATTAGCATGTGATTGTCATGGGGAAAAGGAATTTCTGAACATCGAGGGTGTGGACGATCTTTTGTTGTAGAGATGGGAGGAGGAAAGTTTGTTCTTGGATTATGGAATTGGTGTTCAAATTGGATTTGGTTGTCTTCTGTGGTTGTGGATAGGCTTGAAAGAGTTACCGATTTGTGACAATCTAAGCATTGGATAGAGTAGGGAACTCGTCCCAGTGAGGAAGCTAGAGGTTGGAGAGAGGGATGTAAGCATAAAGTCGTAGATGGTGGAGAAGGTGTAGAAAGTCCACCATGCTTAGTATGCAAGCTCTGTTTTGAAGGAGGGAAAGAGATCACAATAGAAGAAGGTGATTCTTGTATGTGTGCAGAGGTGATGGTATGTTGGATGGGGTTTCGAGGAATGTCTATAACCCAGTGAGAGGGAAAAGAGAGGTTTTCCCATTTGATGAGTTGATGTTCCATTTTTTGGTTGACAGGGTTAGTAAGAATGAGTGTATTGGATTGAGAATTTTGGGTGGGTGTATGTAACATAGCAGGGTATAAAGTGTTGGTATGTCGGAAGCAACCACGAGAGTGGATAGAAATATTAGTGCGAGTATTACGCATGTCAAAGCCAGTAGTGCGGATTTGGAGTTTAAGAATATCCTCAAGGTTTTCATCAAAAGTATAGACTGAGAAATTTGGATAACTGTCAAAGTATACAGGTCCATTTGATAAGGGCGCAACAATGCCACCAATGAGAGAGCCGGTAAATTTGTTGTGAGTCATGTCTCGGACGGTGTAGAGGGCATAGGCATCTATTCCCTTATGTACTAAGGCATTGATGCCTACTCGGATACAACCAAAATGAATATAGTTTGTTTTATGTTTCTTTGCTTCAGCTTGGATTTCTTTAACATTGAGTAAGAAAATGGTTTGACTTACATCATTGTTTTGTTGGATACGGCTAATTGATTCTTTGACAAAAACTTTGGTAATGGCACGGAGATGAAACATGCTCAAATCACTATATACTTGGTTGGGAGAGATATCAGGTAATCTCCATGCGGCTTGAGGTTGTGACTCAACTGCTTCTATATTGGCCTGGTTTAAACATTCAACATTATTATCGGAGAACATGGAGCTAAGGCTACTTTCAGAAGTACTGCATTCATCATCCCTTACTTCTTTAAAAGACATAGAGCGATCCATAACTTTAAAGATAGTAATAACTATCACTGCATAGAAAAGCAGGGCATTTAATTCTAGTTCTCTGAGAGAAGGCTCCTGGCCGACTGCTCAGGCAGTGACTAGCTAGAACTAAGAGAGTTGCAAAAGTGGAAACCTTGTCTTTCAAAGGCCCGAGACTTTTGATACGGTTCTCGCAGATATATATACTAATGAAACATATAACAGAGAGATAAGTCTGTTATCATACCCGGGTCAAAATGAGGCTTGGCTCTAATACCATATCTAGGGGGAATGACAGGATGCCCTAGTAAGCTTGTGCCCATAGGTTTTGAGTTGCCACTGGGGGGATTCATGAGAAGCCATCGTCCGCTCCCACCATACTTACCACTTTCGATCTTTCTCCCGCTCATCCATCCAATTACACTGGTGTTGAAATAATGTAATTGCGAAGAGCATTCTTATTATTTTGTTATTGGATTAAATCCCCATTGTGGATTAATCATGTTATTATTATTATTGGATTAAATCCCCATTGAGGATTAATCATGTCATTATTAATATTATTGTTATTAGATTAATCCCCATTGAGGATTAATCAAGTCGGTAATTGTATAAGGACCAAATCCCCTTTTGCGGATTGGTCATCGGACAATTACAATGTGTAGAATAAGAAGTCGGCCCCAGCAGTTATAATGAAAGGGCCAGAATTAATTAGAGGTGGGTTTACCCACCCAGTGTGAGAGGTCGGCCCTGCCAGATGGTGACTCTTCACACGTGCCAGATTGATATAAATAAGAGGCTAGCGCCTCACTTCTTACACACACTTCACTTGCTCATTCTCTTATGAGGCAAGCTGCA
>ML780236.1:836227-847144 GCA_009831015.1 Picea engelmannii
AAAGGGAACTTCTTTGACTTGGTCCATTACCCTTTAGCCTTTCATTAACCCAGATTGCTTAGGGACGTCTCCCTTGGACTAGCCCTCCTAAATAGAAAGAGCCCCCCATCGAGGTGACAGTGGGTGGGAAAGCTCCTGTTACGTCGGTTTCAAGCCTTGACTCAAGCTCTTTTAAACTTTCCTACAAACCGTGCGATAACAAGCCCAATAGGACGTCCTGAAACCCTATCCAAATCTAGCTTGTAGAATAGCATAACGTCTTTGAGCACTTGTCTGGGTAAGGGGGGTTTTATGCACATGTTTGGGTAACTTGATTATTAGATGTGATTGAGATTGCTACGATCCCTGTGATTTATGAGCCCATGGAGGGCGTACTTGTTGTTGCTGTAGGACCATGCCCAATGGACAGGTACGTATGGGGAGATGATTAGCTTGGACCTCCATAGGGCTAAAAGCCCACCAAATGGATGTTGAGACCACAGCCAGGGGTAGACATATACCAGAGGCTTGCACCGGAGAGAGAGGAGGAGGTTCCACTAGAGACAACTTTGCAGGCCTCAACCCATAGGGGCCTTGCCCTCCCACCATGATGTTGGCCCTTGAAGGCCCCTGACGTCATCATTCAGAGACTTGACGTCATCCAATTGAGGTATCTAGCATGAGGACGACTCTGGTTGGCACGTGTGGTAGTTCCAGAGGAGTTTTGAGCCCCAACGTTTCACTTGGAGGGCTAATGTTCCAGCAAGAAGGCTAACGTCACCCTAGGAAGGGCATGATGTCACCGTAAAAAGACGAAATTAGAGTTTTATTGGACAACTTTATATAAAAAACTGGATATTTGATGTAACTGGTCATGTCGGCCTTTTTGACCTAATTTTGTAATTAAAGGTCATTTGGATTGTATAAATAATGGACTAATCCCTTGTATTTTTTCATCATTCTTTCATTGACACAAGTGAGGTCTGAAATTCGACCTCTTTAAGGCTTATTGGCTGAAATTAAGTGGTGCGCAACTCTTGGAGAAGGCTTGTCTTGGTGTTTTTTGGCATTTTCTTGGTGGAAAGTCTTCAACTAGGGCATTTGCTAGATTATTCTTGGTGAATGTAAGTGAATTTCTGCATTTCTTCTTTCTTTTGAATGGTTATAGTATCTTTACTTTACATTTTACTAAGATCATGAAATTGCTAGTATAAAACCCTAGGAGATTTAACACATGTTATTGTCCTTATCTCAATAGCTATCCACCTATTAGATTTTGCTAGTATACCTATCCAATGAAGCATGTGCTAGAGCCCTACCATTGTAGCACACTAACACCCTTTCTTCATCAAGCTTTTATTTATCTCAAACTTGAGCTAAAGAGGAAGGAAAACCGCTAGGGCCTAGGGTTACCTACTTCCTAGTAGCCGTTTTCCTTCTAGGGTTTGGTGATTGAGGCCTTGGGTTACCAACACCTCAATCATTGTCCCTCTTGTCTTTAGTTCACACATTATCATTTATCTCCTTCAAGATTGCCACTACAAAAAGTGACTCCTTTAGCCCTAAAGACACTGGTTATTGCCTCATACTTGGTTGATTGATCAAAACAACCCCCAAACCTTTTACCTGAAGCAATTTACTAACTATTCTTAACTCTAGATTAGACTAATTTACTAACATACTTGCTGCTGTTACAAAAGTAAACTACAACCATATATTGCAGCAGTAAAAGCTCCTAAAAGAAATTATTAAAGTTGATTTTTACATTGCCTTATTAACTTCTGACAAGTGCTAGTATATTGCCATTATTAGGTTATCATTTTGGGTCATTTTGAAGCTTGTTTAAGGCATAACTTGTGAAGCTATCATTATATATTTATTGCTGTTATAAATTTCTGTTTGCTTCATCTTATATCAACTTATTGCTTTCATTGAAAAATCCAAGGTTTTACGAAGCACTAACATCAATTGTTACTTGCAAAAAATAGTGTTTTCTTGTTGTCTTGTTCTGGGCAGGTACACTTAAGCATATCTTTGCTTCATATTGTTAAACCTTTGGGACTTTCTGATTGGTGTGACTTGTGAGAGGGGACAACTTTTCTTGATAACTTTACCTTTGCCTTCTCAAACCTCCGGGTCACCGGGGATGTCTCCCCTGGGCTTTCATCCCTAAAGAGAAAGAGGTGTCTTATTTAGGTGACAGTGATAGGACAACCTCCTGTTACGCCAATTTATCATCCACTTGCCTTTCCCTTTTGGACAAGTACAAATTGTGCGATAACAGGCCCTTAGCATCCAACCTGTGGGCTTCCAGCCCCATGGAAGTCCAAGCTAGCCTTGTTCCTCCAAAACTGTCCACCAGTTGGGTCCTACAAAGACAAATGGATACGCCCTCCAAGGATCTCAAGTCAAAGCATCATGATGAGTAAATCAAATCAATAAAAAAACCATCTAAGCAAGCACATCCAAACTACCTCATCAAAATAAACTAATGCTCAAAGATCCTATGCAATTTGCCAAGTTTAGGTATGGGAGGTTGACAAAATGACCTATTGGGTGAATCATACCTCAAGTTTAGGGGTGTTTCTTGAGGGGACCTCCTTCTCAGTCATGTGGATGACGTGTCATGGATGAGAAGAAGACTTTTGGGCATGGGGTTCATGACATACAAGGGGTTGTATTGTCTCACTTATGGGTGCCTTTGTAGAGGGTGTGCTGCACCTTTGTTTTCAATGCAACCTTTTTCCAAGCCAATTTGTTGCCTTTTATTCTTTTAGGATGTTTCCAGGTTGAAGCCAAGGTGGGGCTTCTACTTAAGCATGTACTTAAGCATGAAAAACTGTGCCCACCTTGACTCTACCCTGGTGACATCATGCTTCCCCAAGTTGGAAACATGTGTGGGGTTCTACCTAAGCAACAAAAACAGTGCCCACACATGCTCCTCCTTGGTTAACATTTTGTTATATTTATTTTTCACATGTCCCATTAGTTTTTTATGAGAAACATTTCATTGTCCTTGGGATCTCTGGGCGAGCATCTAGAAGGTTATTGGTTTGACTTTTATCTTTTTCCAGCTACAAGCCTCTGGGCCTTCAACCCCTTCTTCCCATGAAGTGAGGGACAACCCCTTCTTGGGTCAATGCACCCGAAGATCCCAAAAGGTGAGGATATGAGGGGATGAAGTGTGGAAAGTGACAAGTATGGTCGGGAATGGCACGATGACTCGTCAAAAGGACCTCCCAGTAGCATACCTATCCCTAAGGGTGACCCACTTACTAGGGTGCAATGTTAACCACCAAAGTGAAACAAGGCAAAGAGCATAATGTCCAAGCAAATGTCACATAATCAAAGGTAGTAGTAAATGCAACAAACTCAAATGCCTCAAATATTGAAATGACACTCACCATAATACCTGACTTGTACCTCATGGAGCAAGACCCAATGTCTTCTGGAGGCCAGCTGATGTGGTGGATACCGTTGTGACGAACCTGGAGCTGTGGGGGTGAGGCGGGTCTCTATCTGTGCAAGTGGACACTGCTGGTCATGCTGTCTCTCGGTACTTCATATCTGCAACTTGAGGGCTCGAGACATCATCTCCTTAATTATCCCACAAAATGGGGATAAAAATGTTTTTTTAGAATTGCAGGTGGCGAACATTATGATGAAGCTCTTAGCTAACGGAAAGTTTGAGATGTTGAGGGAGAAGCTTGGGTTGGTGGAGAACACTTTCCTCTCAAAGAGGGAGTGCTAGTTTTTTTTACCTTCTCCGAGACTGTTCGTCTTCTTTTGTGCAGCAGATCTGAAGTTTTGATAGGTGTCTTCCTAAAGTTTCAGTTTCAGTTTTAGAAATAGTTATTTGAAGTGCAGATTTGTTTATCGCGTGCTAAAATTTTTACAAGGAGTTCAGAAGATGAAGAGGGGAATGATCATGGCAGTTGCTGCATATTCCTCCAATCTTCTCTTGGAAAAAATATTCCTCCAATCTGCAAACTCTTCGAGTGACATGCCTTGAAAGTTGCATCAAAATCAAATCCGACTGCAGAATTATAACACGGGAAGATTGATGCTATGGTGTCACTTGTCAAGAACTAAGGCTTCCTGAGGGATTTGATCAGCCTAGGAAGAAAATATAAGGTTGGGCACAAAAGATAGAGAATTCCATAAAAACAGCTGATCATATTTAGCAAACGTAGGTTGGCCCTTTCATAGAATGTGCCATCATTATTATCTTCCTAAGCCAAGTTGTGAATGTTTTTTTTTTTAAGTTGTTGTTTCTAAACTTTCAGTTATTTTCATTTGCAGCATAGCTTTGGCAAATAGGAGATTGACGTGTCACAGGGGCATTGATTCTCAACTGATGAATCCTGTCTTTACATAATACAGTGTGCTGTACATATTTTGTAATGAAGAACAACTTTGGATGAAGCTTTGTTTGGAGAACTTTGAGGGACCTCTTGAATACAAAGGGTCATGGAAGCAAACCACAATAGAACAGTAAGTATTTGAAGCTCAGGAATGACTAGATGTAGTTTTTATTCTTTGATATAGTGAGTAATCTTATGCTTGTGAATGGCACCATGTACCACTTCATGTATAAGTTTGTTGGCAACATCTTGACACATTTCTGATATACTATTGTTTTTCAGTCTCTGTCTTACAAAGAATGTTGCAGAAATTTCTAGAAGCCCTCTTCGTTTTGAAGGTGAACAGTGAAAATTTTGAGTTTTGCAGCATTGTGTTAGTTTAGTATGATCATATTGTAATGCTGTCATTATGATTGATCTAAGTATAGCTATGCTTACATTTCATTTTGTCATTCGGTTGGTTTCAACTTGTAATTTTGGCTCATTGAAGTCATGGAATCTTCCTTATTGTTCATGTTATATGCAGGGTTCAACTCTTTATTTCTATATAAGCGATGGTACCGTTGTCGTGTAGCATTGGAAAACTTTTCATTTGATAATGGGGATGTAGAAAGAAGAGGTGACACCTCTAGTGAGGAGTTCCGTTCACAATATGATGGGAAAAAACCGGTGATATTTCAATTCTCATATGATTGTTTGTCAATCTTGTTGCTTGCTAAACAGTTTTTGCCAGATATTAAAGAACACCATTCAAAAGATAAAGCATTTGAAGGCTTTCTTCTATTTTAAAAAGTTCAAACACTAACAATTCAAAAAACTTCTGAAGCTTGACCCATTTTCTAAATCGTTAGTTCTTGGTTTTCATGCTATAATGTACCTTGAAGCATAAATCATGTTATGTCTTCAGTAGGCGCTGGTTTAAAATTTAGATATGTTTGTTATTAGTATGCTGTGCACCTAGGTTTACCAAACGAGTCGAACTGGATAGTCAAGTGCTTGATATGTTGAATATTGAATGGGAATTTAGTCATATTGGCTGTAGCTGCTTGGGGTTGAACTTAGTGACATATGCATGAATTGTAGCCATTGATGGGTTAGGGTGGATAACATCTCTGTGATTAGTGGTTTTGGTTAAACGAAAGTCATTGGGACCAGAGAGTATAACATGCAGTAACAGCTATAAAGAGGTTGCGGCAAGGAAACTACTGATTTTGAGTTTAGAATCTCTAACTATAATAGGTTGTAGCTATTTGAAGTGTTAGAGGTGTTAATTAAAGTAATGAAATTATGCTTGAGTAAATAGTTCGACAAGTTGGCTTAATGAATACTGCACAACTAGCTCCCATGTTCTCGAAAAAGAGATCAAAACGTCTTGAAGCTTCTGATTATAGAAACTATGTTAGGATAGGCATGTGCAGGGTACTTTTTTGAACATAACTTGTAATTGTGGATGTTTTTAATCAAGTGTCACATGTCTATTTTTTATGTCCTTTCTGCAGTTTTTGTATTATAGAGGAACGGGGAACCCAATGAGAGGTTTCCATAACTTAGGTATTTTCTTGTTTTCTTAATGATGTTGCATGAAGTAGAGTGGAATCAAGGATGACATTTGTTTCATTTCCATCTCATACATGGAATACTGTAATGAGCCTTTATCAGGCTTGGAGGGACCACAATGTGTGTAATCATAAACACCACAAGTGAGGTTGCAATTGAGTTTGCAAATGGATAGGTTGCATGGAAATTATAGGTGGACAAGCAGGCAGAGTGAAGGTAAAATTTATGGGGAAATTTTACTCAGGCATATTTTAGATGAATTATAGATAGGTAGGACCAAAGTAACAAGACTCGCCGAGTATGACTAGTACTCTACAAGTCAACTCAACTTGTCGACTTGGCAAGTCAAGTTGAAATTTTGGCAAAACTCACCGAGTTTTGGCAAAGCATTGAGTTATTTCCAAGTTATTGTCTTGTTTGTTTATGGTCCCTGATTTTTTAAAATATGGTCCATTTCCGAGTTTTGTGCGGCCTTAGTCGACTCTCAATTTTGGGTTTGCCAAGTTGTCGTTGAGTTTGAATCTTGCAACTTTGGGTAGTTCATAGGCAAATTACATGTTGGGAAACAAGAAAAATATAGATTAGAAGGTTGTGAGGAAACAAAATTAGGCAAGTTTCAAGATATCCTTAGGTGAACAAATGGCCCATAGAAAGGCTTCATCAATGTGATAGTTAGGGTGTTTGGTGAAATCCCAATGGCTAGAGGTAGGGGTAATGTGGAATTTGCATTTTAAATTTTTAGGCAGTGTTAACCCCTAGATTTTCTCACTTCAGAATCCCGAGGTTTAAGAGCCAACATGTTCTTTTTTGGCTGACATTCAGATGTTTTCCCCAGAGATAGCTTGGCATGAGCCAAGGCTGGTTCTCATTATCGCACGATTTGTACTTATGCAAAGCCCAACACAAGACCCCAATTCTTGCGTAACTATGGAAGATCCTACCACTGTCACCTTAATAAGAACTTCCCTCGTTTTAGTGATGGAAAAGGTCCACTACAAGGGAGGATTCCCTAGTGACCTCAAGGGATCAAAGTAGCAAGTATAGTAGCCAAGCCTATCATCCCCTCTCTTGATCACCTAAAGAAAGGTTTAGGTCAAGGTAAGAAAAGAGAAATGAAGTTATTTGAGTACCTGCTTGGAACAAGAACAATTTACAGCATATATATGATTATTTCCAAGTCCAAACATGCAATTAATACCTCTTAAAGACACTGGACAATGTAAGTTGCAATAGATGCTGTAAATTTGTAGCAGTAAACAATGATACGACAACAGTAAATGATTTACGACAACAACAACAATTAATTATCAGAAATGCAACAATTGTCAATTAAAACTTAGCATTCATCCACTAGAACAATATCCAATTGTAAGATGCAATTTCTGAATGAGTTAGGCCACCTTTGCAAGAGTGTATGCAGAAAATAAGAGTGTTATCAGATGGCTATAGCAAACTTTTTTAACAGGAACAAATTATCCAATGAGTTTGCCAATGTTAGTGTTAGTTAGGTTAGTAGAATGCTTAAGAGAGTTGAGAGAAAGAGTTTGTTGATCAATTCACCATGAGAATGCTTTGAGACTAGTGCCTTTCCAGGGTTATGGGGTCTTATAACAACAGAATCCAGATACAACTTAGCTTGAAGTTTAATCTAATTGCAACCAAGTGGTAGGATTCAAACCCTAAGGTGCAAGCACATTTGGGCCTGTTATCGCACAGTTTGTAGTTTGGGCAAAGCCCAACCCAAACAACAAGTGTGTGACACAACTGGGGACACCTATCATTGTCACCTCAATAGATATCCCCCTCGTTTTAGTGAAGGACAAGTCCAACACAAGGGAGGCTTCCCAGGTGACCCTAGGGGGATTGCAAGGGAAGAAACAAGGAGCTAGAAGAAAACCCCTATAGGTCAAGGTCTAAGATGGACTTGAGGCTTGAAGAGAGTCTTTGGAGATGGTAAATGGTTGCATACCTGCAAAACAGTGTTAGACAAGCCAAAACCATACCAAATATGATGATATAAGCCTCAAGACGAAAGGGGAATCAGCAAGAAACCTTGCTGTCCCAAAATTGCAGCAGTAAGAAATATATATCAGTAATGAAGAAAGTTGTAACAGCTGCAGATTATACCATCAAAATCAAGTGTATGATATTGGATAACAATGCTAGCAATTAGTAGACAATCTTCCAATGTTTAAACCAAGGCTTTGATAGAAAGAGAGGGCTGTTAATGAATGTTATCAGCAGAGTTTTATAACAGCCTTATGGCTGTAGCAAACATTGCTACAACAGCAAGTTTTAACCACTAAAATCAGCAAGTAAGAACAATAGCTCTTAAACAATGGATTAATTATCACAACTTGCAAGTGAATTTCAACTGTAGAAAAGTGAATAAAGAGTAAGAGTAAGTGAATTTGCTGCAGCCCTATTGGCTGTAGCTTAATGTTTATTACATCATCTCAATCACTTAGCAAATCAAGACGCCCCTAGGGCACAAGATAGCTTAAACCATGTAGAAATCACATCCAACTTGAACAATATCAATATCTCAAAATTCATGTTTACTAATGCAAAAATATTCAATCTCCAATGCAAAGATTAGTGCCTTATTATTGGGTGAATGGAGTCTCTTCCTTGGAAGACAAGTTAAATGAAGAGGAAGAAGAGATCTTTGTTGAGAGTTAACTGTTAAACCCTTATAAAACCCAACAACAATCCTTCCAATTCATCTAGCTTAAAATCCAAGTTGAATTAGGGTTTTGATGATTTCTCTAGGGGTGTCAACCCTCTTACTTTCTAGAGAAAAGAAATCGTAGCCAAGTTTTGCAACAAGGGTGTAAATCTTCTTACTCCTTGAGGCAAGCCTTGTAGCCTTTCAATGACCAAGAAAACTAAACCTTGGAGGAGGGTGTAAGCCTTTTTACTTCTTCTAGGGTTTTAGATATATTTCTTTATTTTGAACAAGTAAAATGACAATAAATTGCAGAAAATTACTCACCAATCCAAGATATAACATACAACATACCCTTTTTACCAAGATATCATCCATAAAATGCCAAAGAAACACTACCAAGAGAAGTCGCTAGCCTTTATTCCTCCAAATAACAAGTGTTGCATCCATCATGACATGAAAAAGATAGAGAGCAATTTGTTTCCTAGCCCATTCAATGCCTTTTTCTTTTTTATCTTATTGCTTTTCTTTTAAGAGAATAGCTAGGGGATATTGCCCTGGTGTGGTGATCAGTGGTGACAACATTACCCACCCACAAACATTTCACGAAGATGAGAAGGCTGGCTTGTGATGAGACCCCCTTTCTCTTGGTTATGCCACCAAGAGCCACTACCCTGGCGTGGTGACCAGATGAATAGTAGTGTCATACCGCTACATGCCCATGGACCTAATAGGCTGGCTCGTGATGAGACCTCCTATCCACCAACTAGGTCTTCAGTTTTATCTTTTTATGGGTCCCCCCTTTTTCTTGCTGAGAAGCTTTTTATTGCTTTCTCGGGGATCCCTGGGTGAAGCATCTCAAGGTTTGATCTTTTGGCTTTTATCTTTTGCTAGCTACTTTTACCCTTTGGGCCTTTAGCCCCTTCTTCCCACAAGGCAAGGTACAACCCTTTACTAGCTTGGCAAACCCCATGCCTGAATCAATGTAGGGGATGTTAAGGTTTAAGCTATTATTAGAGTTCTTTGCATTTCACTAGATAACAACAGCATAATATAGGATCACTGAGAAATACACAATCACAAGAGACACATCATTTATCCTGGAAAACCCTCATGGGGGAGAAAACCCAACAAAACTTCCTTATTATAGATAGCCAATACAATGCCAAGAGATAACTCAAACAAATACAAAAAGTCCTCTCCCAAGAATGTGCCTCTCTGTCTCTCTCTCTTCTCCAATTGCAGCTTCGAAACTTGCTCCTCAAATGAACAAGTGAGTGTGTGTCTAAGTGAGGTGCTAGCCTCCTTATTTATACAATTCTGGCATGCGTGGAAGTGTCTCTTCATTGGCAGGGTCGACTTCTTCTTCTGGGTGGTTATAACCACCTTTAATATATTCTGGGGCCGACTTCTTATTCTGCCTATAACAATTATGTTTTGACCAATCCGCAAAAGGGGATTTGGTCTTTTACAATAGCCGACATGTTCAATCTGCAATAGGGGATTAATCTAATGAATAATACCACAATAATAATTGGAATACACTTTGCAGTTACATTATTTCAACACTCCCCCTTAACAAGAACGGTATTCTACAACAGCATCAGGTGAGAGAGAGGACATCATCATCAACAACATCAGGTGAGTGAGAGGACAACATCATCAATATCATCTTGGAACACTAACTAGCATATCTATAAATCATCGAAAGTTTTTCTCATCAGCAACATCGTCATTCTCAGTGGAATGAAATCATCATTTGCATCAATATGGATTAGTATAAAACTAATACATCATCATCACAGCACGAGGCTGGTCACATCATCACAGCACGAGGCTGGATCATCACCACAACAATTAAGCTGGAATCACAATACTAGACTGGCTTTACGTCACAGCCATTAAGATGGAAACACAGTACTCGGCTTGCTTTTCGTCACAACAATTAAGCTGGAAGCACAATACTAGACTGGCTTTACGTCACAGCTATTAAGCTGGAAGCACAATACTCGGCTTGCTTTTCGTCACAACAATTAAGATGGAAGCACAATACTCGACTTGCTTTTCGTCACAACAATTACACTGGAAGCATGGTACTAGACTGGCTTTACGTCACAAAAATTAGGCTGGAAGCACAGTACTAGGCATATCTGAACACAACAATCTAGACTAGCTTTACGTCACAACAATTAAGCTGGAAGCACAGTACTAGGCATATCTCAACACAACAATCTAGACTGGCTTTACGTCACAACAATTAAGCTGGAAGCACAGTACTAGGCATATCTCAACACAACAATCTAGACTGGCTTTACGTCACAGCAATTAAGCTGGAAGCACAGTACTAGG
>ML780236.1:847382-870672 GCA_009831015.1 Picea engelmannii
TGCTAACATATTGGAGCTTTATGGCTCCTCTCTGCACCATGTCACGGATGTAATGATATCGGATCTCTATGTGCTTCGACTTGTCATGAAATACAAGATTCTTTGTCATCTTTATGCAGCTCTGGTTGTCACATAGGATCGTGTTTGCTTCCATCTCTAGGTCGAATAGACCAGTCAATAACTTACGAAGCCATATAGCTTCGCAACTGGCAGAACACGCAACAATGTATTCTGCTTCCGCTGTACTGAGAGCAATGTTGGATTGCTTCCTACTCTGCCATGAGATCATGGTTGATCCCAAACTGAAACAACATCCTGAAGTGCTCTTCCTGTCAGAGACACTTCCAACCCAATCTGAATCAGTGTACCCACTCAGTGTGAAATCATGATCTCCATCATAGCTGAGACCACAATCTAATGTACCCTTAAGGTACCTCATCACATGTTTTGCAGCAACTAGGTGAACATGTCTGGGTTCTACCAGAAACTGACTCAAGGTGTTCACGACAAAACAGATATCTGGTCTAGTGTTCGTCAGGTACATCAACGATCCAATGATCTGTCTATACAGTGTGGCATCAATCAATTCTGACGAGGTGTTGACCAGTAGCTTCAACTTCGTTTCCATGGGTGTATTCATGGATTTGCACTCCAGCATGTCGAATCTTTTCAGGATTGTGACTGCATACTTCCCTTGGTTAAGGAAGATTCTCTCTGGACTCTACCATACCTCAAGACCTAAGAAATAATGCATTAGGCCAAGGTCTTTCATCTCAAATTCTGAAGCAAGCTTCTTCTTACATTCGGTGATGAGCTTTTCTTCTCCGGTTAAGAGTAAGTCATCCACATACAGCATAACCTTGAAGTAGAGCTTAGTATTAGCTTTACTCTTGGTAAAGCCCAAGCTCGTTAGAAAACTGTCTATCCTGCCATACCAAGCTCAAGGAGCTTGCTTCAATCCGTACAAAGCCTTCTTCAACTTGCAGACATGAGTCTTCCTGTCTTCAACTTCAAATCCTTGAGGTTGCTCTATATACACTTCTTCTTCAATGACACCATTTAGGAAAGCCGTCTTTACGTCCATCTGGTGCAACTTCCACTTCATCTTAGCTGCAAGGGCTATGATGGTTCTGATCGAAGTGTATCTGGCGACAGGAGCGAATGTCTCTTCATAGTCAATGCCTTCCTTTTGAGAAAATCCACGAGCGACAAATCTTGCTTTATACTTCTCAATACTTCCATCAACAACATGTTTTATTTTGAAGAGCCATTTGGAAGATACCACATCTTTATTCTTCGGTTTGGGAACTATTTCCCATACATCATTCTTTATTATGGATTGGTATTCCTCTATCATGGCATCTGCCCATTCTTTCTTCTGAATGGCCTCTTCAAAGCAGGTAGGCTCCTTCTCTAGGAGATCACACATCAAGGCCATATAACTGGCGAATGGCTTAGGTCACTTCACCTGTCTCGTGGTTCCTTCGGGAACACCATACTTCTCTCCATCTTGAATAAGCTCCCTAGCCCAAGCAAGCTTTTTCTTATGGGAGATCGTCATCTGAGGAGGTTCTTGAAATTCTACTATATCATGATCTTCTAGAATTTCCTCATCAGGAGAAGTTACGACTTCTCTCACTGGTTCTGCAGCTCTAGGAACCTCCCTCACTGATTCTGCAACTCTGGGAGCTACAGGTTCCTCTTCATGTACCTCTTCAAGCTGGCATCTTCTCGATTTCTTGAGCTCTGCATCTTCATCAAAGGTCACATCCCTGTTGATCTCAATGTGATGGTGACCTGGTATATAAATCCCGAAGGCCTTGGAGACCTCACAGTATCCCACAAATATTCCCTTCTTTCCTGAGGGTTCCAGCTTGTTTCTCTTCTCTTTCGGAATATGTATAAATACTGGGCAACCAAATACATTGAGATGGATTACCTTCGGCTTGTTTCCGGTGAATATCTCTTCCAGGGTCTTGAACCCAAGTGCACTATGGGACAATCGATTTTGTACATCTGCAACACTTTTGATCTGTATAGATCAATAGTGGAAGTCAATACTGACTTCTCTTCTCAGGGAAGAATCCATATCCTAGTCTTTCTGACTGGCTTCCTTCTTTGTCACTGAAACAAGCAAATCATCCTCGAGATTTCATATCTCCTAGGAGTCTCTGAAGTTATGATCTAGTCTTCTCACGGCATCTGTCTTCCAGTCCTGGAAGTTGTCTCTTCATCTGATCCTTTCTGAGATCAGGACTTCATCAACTCTTACAGGGTATACTTGGTGCTGCATACCAAGTCTAAATATGAAAGACTGAGTTAGGCTTCAAACGAGGTCTGCTTCCCGTTCTAATGTTCGGTCATCTTTGGAGCCTTCTGCTCTTTTCAATCAATCTTCATATGAGATACTCTGAATCAGCAAGCAAGAATAATATCCTTTTGATAATAATAGATAAAGCAATAGCACGAATAATCATCACAGTAGCTCCTTTAGAGCTATCATTCGTGGCTTGTCTGAAGCAACGATCAAAAGTAAGAGATACACTACAAAATGAGGTCAACACTCTTATAGTGTTGTGATCGAACGTTCCTCCATGGCAACTTGGAACTAACACACGAGGTTTCTCCTAGTGGAGGTGTTAGTTGTGTCAGGCAAATAATTACATTAAGTATTTACCTCCATATGCTCACATGCTACCAAGTAAAAAGACTGCTACCTCAACTATAGTGGTTACTTGTAAAGGGGTAGTAATCAATTTGTCATGTGTACCTTTGAATCTTATCAACTTGATTAATCAAACCTGGAGCCTTGTCTTCAAGAATGAGTGTGCTTGCTTTTCTTCCAATTCTCCTTCACTCAAGATGACGGGTGCTTACTTCAGCTTGTCTTCTGTACTAAGACAATATGTTATATTGACAGAAGGTAGGGTTAGAGGATAAACTCTATGATCTCAACTTTTAATCCATCTAATACCTTGACTCAGATTTTGATCAAAGGTTAGAATGATGGTCATAGCTACAACATGCAACACTGATCAAAATAATGTCATAACAAGAATAGTCACACCTGGGTTGCATTATTCCTCTGAATGTGTTGGATCTTGAGATCCTTCTGGATCTATGGCAAGAGATCCCTTCTCTTGCAAATACCCTTTAAAGCTTAGCCTGAAATATCCTTGATCCGACTGATCAAGATATTCGCTACTGTTCTAATATTTTGGCGTGCAGATCTGATACACTGGGGGTTTCTGGAAGCGTTTTAGCCGTGTGTTCGAGATGTTCTTCGGTTATTGTGGTTGCATGTTGGTTATTGCAGGTGCATGTTGGTTATTACATGTGCATGTTGCATATTTAATGTTTAACAATCATATAAGGGTGCATGCAAGAGTATAGAATGTCAACTACTCAATATCATGAATAATAATGGTTCAAGCAAGGAAATACAATAGCCTACTGGAAATATAGAATCTAGACGTCAGTCAGATCTCCTGGATCTATACTGGAATACAATCGAATAACAAAAAAATACCCGTGATCATAAGAGATAGCAGATCTGATGCATGCACGGATAGATCGGCAAAAATGTGCGATTCCGGAGAAATACGTTAACCGCTACCAGCTGGAAAACTCAATCTGAAGAACCCACCGTCAAAATGTGCTCGAAACTGCTCCAATAGATGCGCCCTGGTCTCTATACTGTGATGGATGTCTGTCAGAACTTGGATCGGACCTCTACGACATTGGATCTGGACCCCTGGGGGGTTTGCGCCCCTCCTGGGACACTGAATGCACCCCAAAAGATTCCACCGTCGGAATTTGCTGCTATATGGCTCGAAACGATCGCCTCGTCAAATGATGAAATGGGTCAGAAGGGTTTGTCCTGATCTGCCCTGGAACATCTGCATGCAACGACAAATGTCTGTCCGGAATGACTGCGCCCTGAATAGCTGGATGAATCGATCTGTAAGATTCCACCGTCGGAATCTGATGATAGATGGCTCAATGGAAGCGCCCTGGCTAGATCTCTACTGGGTCGGAACGAATCTGCAATCGGGACACAGGTCTATTGCAGATCTCCGAATCCTCAAAATAGCTTGCGCCCTCCTTGGCTGAGCTGCGCCCTCCACAATGAATACTCCTGAAATGAACGGTGAAATACCTGGATGGTATCTCCGATGG
The DNA here is from genome assembly GCA_009831015.1 of Picea engelmannii. NCBI lineage: Eukaryota > Viridiplantae > Streptophyta > Pinopsida > Pinales > Pinaceae > Picea > Picea engelmannii. Next base: position 851,562 of record ML780236.1, read on the forward strand.
GCTAGGGTGTGTCTCAACACCGAAACCGATCAAGGGTGGTGGTTTCCTCCAGAAATCCACAAAACAATAAGGTCGGCTCTCCTCCTCTGGAAACTCTCAACATCAAATCAAACAATGCATAATGAGGAATTAGGTCAAATTCCTCCCTTTATATCTTTCCCAATCTAATTCTTCGTTGACCTCACTTAACCTAGGCGCCTTTCCTCCTAAAGTGATTTATTTGTCAATTAAATCCCCCCTTAACACCTTTTCATTCTAATTCTCCGTTGACTTATGCTTAAGTGACTTTTCCTAAGTATTTTGGCTTAATTCATCGTTTAGCCGTTAATTCCTCCTTATTTCTCCATCTTGTTCCCTGTTTGTGCCTGACTATAGTCTACGGGAACATATAGACTACTAAGTCAGTCCCTGCTGGCCTACTCTTGGGAACGGGACATCACATAGCCGTTTAAACATGTGTGAGTACATACCTCTGACGACACTTGCAGGTAGAGGCACCATCTGGTAGCAACGGTAATGATCACCAACTCTTCAGAACTTCAAGGGTGACTGCAACTGGTACTACGACTGCAACTGCAATTGATACTGCAACTGGTTTTGAGACTGCAATTGTAACTGCAACTTAGGGTTTTATGAGGAAACCCTAATTTTTCAAACTTCAACTTTTGAAATTCTGATCCAGGGGATAGATGCGCTCAGCTGAGGCGAGTAAGCTGGTGCAGTAAGATTTATGAAAATCCAACTTTTACCCCCTCAAACTTGACCAACGGATTTTTGGATTGGTGCTTCTGGTTTTTTGGTACTTTTGGTACTCTGGTTTTCTGGTACTTTGTGAAAACTAGGGTTTCACTTTCTGGGAGATCTAGCCATTGAAAAGTTGCGCTGAGGATGCCAAAGTGATCCTTGAGGAAGGGTGCACTTTTCTAGATGGTTTTGGGGTTGAAATACTTCTTCAATAAAAAGCCCTAATTTGCATTTACGACAACAATGACGTTTTTCACTTTCTCTTGTGAAAGATGCTCTCTTCAGCTTAGCTCTAAAACCATGTTAAGGTTTAAGCTATTATTATAGTTCTTTGCATTTCACTAGATAACAATAGCATAAGATAGGATCACTGAGAAATACACAATCACAAGAGACACATCATTTATCCTGGGAAACCCTCATGGGGGAGAAAACCCAACAAAACTTCCTTATTATAGATAGCAAATACAATGCCAAGAGATAACTCAAACAAATACAGAAAGTCCTCTCCCAAGAATGCGCCTCTCTGTCTCTCTCTCTTCTCCATTTGCAGCTCCGAAACTTGCTCCTCAAATGAACAAGTGAGTGTGTGTCTAAGTGAGGCGCTAGCCTCCTTATTTATACAATTCTGGCACGTGTGGAAGTGTCTCTTCACTGGCAGGGCCAATTTCTTCTTTTGGGTGGTTATAACCACCTTTATTATATCCTGGGGCCTCTTTAATATATTCTGGGGCCGACTTCTTATTCTGCTTATTACAATTATGTTTTGACCAATCCGCAAAAAGGGATTTGGTCTTTTACAATAGCCGACATGATCAATCCGCACTAGGGGATTGATCTAATGAATAATACCACAATAATAATTAGAATACACTTTGCAGTTACATTATTTCAACAGGGGAAGGATGAGAGGGAAGATGATGAAAAGTGATAAGTATGGTAGGAATGGACGATGACCTTTCATAAACCCACCTAGTGGCAACTCACTCCTAAAGGAACCAACTTGCTAGGGCGTTCTGTCACCCCCCCAGGTATGGACAAGTCAAAAGGCATAAAGTCCAAGCACACGTCATGAAGCAAAAGAGAATTAAATGCACATATTCAAATGTTTTGAGAATCAGAGTGACACATACCATGATACCCGGACTCATTACCTCATGGAGCAAGACCCACTGCTACTTCAGAACCAGGCCGATGAGATGGATGCTGTTGCTGCTGACAGGATGGAGGCACTGAAGAAGAAGGATGGGCCCTCCAGGGCTAGGCTCAAATCAATATGACTCTCGGTACTCCATGTCTAGGATCTGTGGGCCTCGAGACATAATCTCCTTAGTTATCCCTAGGCTAGGGGATAACAAGACTGAGTCAAAAGCCTTTCAAAAGTCTACAAAAGAGCAGAAGACTTTAGAAGACTGCTGCCTAGCCTCCTCAACAATAGTAGTTGTCTCTTGGTACCCTTCACTTCGCTCTCATTGTTTCTGAAAAGTCTTTTGGTAACCTTCACTTTGCTCTCATTGTTTCTGAAGTCTCTTGGTAACCTTCACTTGTTCTCATCTCTATTAACATTCCCAACATTTTTAGTATATATGTTTATTTTCATGCCTGATATCCATGGATTTAGCTTTCTATTTTAGATGAAATTCCTGAACAGATCGGAGGAGAATCTGTGATTGTCTGATGATTATCATATTTATAGATTTTTTGCAAATATTTCTTCCATGTCAATTTGGCAATTTTTAAATTTGTGTGACAGTTTGTATTTTTTAATATTTTGTACTCTTTTCCAAAGATTTTCCTTGTAATTTTATTTCTATCAATGATCATAGTACATGCTAATGTGTGCTACAGGTATTATTTACAGCGTTGGCTGATGATTGGAGTGCAAAGCATAGTTGGACTGTTGAAAATCTATTAGAAAGATACGGAGATATTGCTTTTCGTATTTCTCAGAGTCATGCAAAAAAAGTTACTATGAAGTTAAAGAGTTATGTGTCATACATGACAGTGCAACATGATGAGGACCCTCTTTATATATTTGATCCCATGGTAAATGCACACACCAAGCTTTTGAATATATGTTACCGTCATAAAATGCCCATTTTCTATAAAATATGTACAGTATTGCTGATACACCATTTCTTTTGTGCAGTTCGGGGAAGTTGCACCGGATTTATTGAAAGATTATAATGTGCCACATTTGTTTCAAGAAGACCTGTTTGATGTCTTGGATAGTTCCAAACGGCCCCCATTTAGATGGCTAGTTCTCGGTCCCGAACACTCTGGTGCACCATGGCATGTGGACCCAGCACTTACAAGTGCTTGGAACACTCTTCTCCAAGGGCGAAAGAGGTATACATATGTCCTACTGCATCAGGAAATATGTGTAGATTATGTGCATTTTTCCTTGAAACATGGTAAATTGCAGTTTGTCTAATGTACAAAAGCCAATCCTTTTCCCATTTTTTGATTTTTTCCCTCACTTTATATCTTTGTCACCTTGAACAGAGAAACGGCTATAGATTTCCAAAATGGTATAGGTTCAGAAACGATGCTTTTAAAATTTCAGTAAAAGGGGAAACAATGGACACCCCCATATATATATGTATATATCAAGATGTTCTTAATAATCCATTATTAATATACTATTAATAGAACACTATTATTAAGAGTATATTTTATATTAATATTACATTATTTAAAATACTACATTTATATTATTAATACTATTTTGGAAAACACATCTTATAGGACATTATTGAACAACAAAGAGTACACGTTGTTCACATCTTTGGGCCAGGCTGCAATTATACAGTCCACCCCTCCCTACATAAGTGATGAGTGCCAATACATATGCCTTGGTGCCAATCTCGAGAGTGTCTACATTCCTATAGAAAATGCAAAGTCTGATTGAAATTTATACTGGCAGCTCTACTTGAAATGTTCTCATCTCACCCAAATGAAGAGAGGAAACATCTCCGTTAAATGTTGTGTGACATCATTTCTATAGAAAGCAGATACATGCCAATCTTATGGTATTATATACTCCTCTACCATGCTGTCTGATCTTCCATCCATCCCAAAAATGGTCCCTTTCCGATGAAAAAGGTTGAAGAGAATGGCCTATTCAACAGTAACCCATTTGAGAATGCTTTGGCAACTCTGCAGTCCCCAAACATATGCTTGACAGTCTCTTTTCATTGACAAATCACACAACGACCATCTGTTAGTCTTGAGTGATGAAATCTATCTTTGACTGCTTATGGTTTGTTGAAATATTGTGTAACTGCAAATAATATTCTTATCCCCTTTTGTGGATAAAGTAAAAGATTAAATATATATATATATATATATATATATATATATATATTATATTGACAAATTGGCCCTATTGTGCCTAGACAAGTCAAATGTAAATTAGAAAGGTAAAGTGGACAGGTCAGCCCTGACCTAATTATTGGGGGGGCACAACTTGTATTTATAAGAGGCCTAGCACCTCATTTGTTGACAAACTCATCAAGCTCTCTCTATCAAGTGCGCAAGTCTGAGAGTGACGCAACTACAAGGAGAAGTGATGCAGCTACAAGGAAGAGTATCTCAGTAAAGGTGAAGGTTATCTTGGTGAAGGATTTTCTTGGTCTAAGTGGTGCGCTACTCTGCTCGGGTTAGGGTTTCTGGTGGATCTTCTGTTTTGTGAGATCTCTCTTGTGAGAGACACTGTACTTGGTTATTGAATCTATATTAAAGAAGTTTTGTTGGGTTTTCTTCCCCTTGAGGGTTTCCCAGGATAAATGCTTGTGTACTCTGTGATTGTGTTTCTTTCAATACGATCCTTATTATGTTGTTGTTATAATGAAGAATAATAATAACAGATTAAGCACCAACAATCCAAGCACCATAGTCTCAAAAGATGAGAGAGACTTCGAGATATCTTGACACCTAATCCACCTAGTGTCGCGATCTTGAAAGCCCATTTTTTGTTAAGTCGAGGTGCAATTGGAGGATTTGGTTGGATTTTGTTATAGAGATTTTCAGCCATATAATCCATCAAAGGTTTCTCATAATACCATTTCTGATCTTTCCAAATTGATCCTCAATGGTGTCCCCTAGACTCCTTATGCTCTTTGGTAGAGTAAAGGCTACTTTAGTTTTCTTTCTGATTAGAACCTTTGCGATGCAATCTATGGTGCCTTTAATATATGGCAATTTAATCTTTGGCCCTCACATATCTTCATTTTGCCAATTGTTTTAACGACTGTTCCATAGTTTGTAGATTGCTTAGCTACTAGGAATATACCTAACAGGTTGCCAAAAAATTGTTATGAACATAAAATACTGTAATGTCCCCCACCTCTTGCTGAAGAGGTATTGAGAAGACTCAGTGGCCTAGGCATCCCTACTAGGCCATAGTCTCACACTAAGGGGAAGGGTCAACCAAACTAAAGTTATATTATTAAGTTGACTTGATGAAAAGGTGAAAAAGAGTTAAAAGATAATTCAATGGAGGAATATAAGCGTTGGAGGTTGAGTTAGTAGTTAACCCTAGGGGTTAATCTAACTCAACAGAGAAATAGAAGAAAAGTATAAAGGGAAGGCTAGGGTGCACCTATTATTCATTCTGGATTTTGGTATTTTGCTTGTTGATTCTCTTGAGCATACAGTTTTGAGGGTTTTGATATTACAAACCCTAGTGAGCAGCTCAGTGGTGAAAGATTCCACTCACCTAGCTCGAAGCTTGGTCTCGGGGATGAAATACTCCACCCACACCATTCTACAACTATCATCGATTCAGGAGGACTAGCAGGGCCGTACCAACAAGGGTTTTCTTGCAGGGGCGCACCAGTTGTTGAGGAAGAGTTCGATCCAGCCAAGGGAAGAAGCTTGAGAGTTTTCTAGCATTAGGGTTTTGCTTGCAAACCCTTGCTCATTAGTTTGAGGGCTTCTTGGAGGAGTTATCACGTCCCCATCATTTACTGCAGGTTGGGACGATTTCAGGAGGAAGGGTACGACTTGGAGATTCAACAATTCTTAGATCTAGAAGGCTATAGGCTAGATCTGATCTTGAGACTTCTCTCAAGTGCTTGTGGATGCCCAATCTATCATTCGGGAGAGTTTCAGATGATTATGAGGCCCCATTCAGCTAGGCCGTACTATTGGCCATATTCAGGGTTTCAGGAGGGCCGTACCATCCTAGGGTTTTTGCAGATTGAGGAGGAAGCTTCAGTGTTTGAGCTTCATACTTCAGGAGGAGGCTTCCCTTGCCTTGATCTATCATTGGGGAGAGTTTGGCAGCATCAGGAGGTCTATATCTTYAGGAGGGCCGAACCCTTGGTGTMCYTTGTCTTYAGCAKGCCGTACCARCAGTCATYAGGGCCGTACYAGTTGCTTGAGGGGAGGCCGAAACCCTGGTYTTGCARTTGAGCGTTCATCTKCTATTGGCARCCTTTGGGAGGCTTGAYTTGTATCTYCGRGAGCATTTTGTATACARCTCTAGTATTGCCTTGAAGCCATCTATTCAGATCTGCTTCTCTATTGTATCAGGTGCTTGCTTTCTTATAATAAAGTTCARCTRTTTGCTTGTGGTTTCTATCTTGTGTAGTGTTGATGATCTTCATATGAYGGCAATGATGTTTATGTAAATCCATGGTTAAATAACTRAATAAACCCTAAKGCCGAAAATATTCATGGTCAACCTGCATACACAACAAATAAGAATCAAATCAGTGGTTAGTTAGTGATTCCAAGTGAAAAATTGGCTTGGGATCATTACAAATACATAATAACAATAATAATAAAAATAATAATTTAATTAAATAAATGAAGAGGCATGCACATCTTCATCAAGAGCCACGTACCTCTTCACCTCGTGACCAGTCAAGGCTATATAATAAGCCATCACAAAGGTAATCCTATCATCTTTTTATCAATTATCAATCAAATATCATATTCAAAAATATTTTGTCTTCAGTAATAACAACTATACTGTTACAGTGGTATCAGAGTAAACCTCCTGTTACAGTGGTATCAGAGTAAACCTCCAACAATTGTGGGCTAACCTGGTCAGTACAACAACCACCTAAGGCTTCCGTACCATACTTGTTCAGCTGCTAACTCACAACTGCCACCCGTATATGCTTGAAGGCTGGTCCGTACACATTCCAAACAATTTATCTGCTCCCAGCCACCATAAAATTCGCTGTTCCAGTCGCCGCACATTGCCTACTCCAGCCGCTGTACACATTTTGTGCTGTCCGGTTTGTACTCCCTTGTCAACCACAGCGCTGTACACATCCGCTGTCAACCACTGACCTTACGCTCCAATTGACTCTCGATTGCTGTCCGTACACTCAATACACTCAATTAAATCAACTACCGTGACTTTTCAAAAAAAAACGTGCCCCTTAATATCTCATCAAATTGAATTATTCACTTTATGAATAAAGTCACTTATTTAATTAACGTAATTAAATTAAGTCACTTTATTTAAATACGTTATTTGACTGGCTTATTTAATTAAAGTCATTTATATTATAAAGTCACCTTAGCATGAATTTTTTTTTTGAGGAACTATATTTTATAAAATAAAACATGGAAGGAAGTAGAAAAAAAACGAGTCACAGGAAGAAATTAACCGTAAAAGCGAAATAAACAACATTAAATATCGTCTTGATAAAGTCAAGAAGAGTTGGGAGGAATTTGGCGAAATACAAAAAACACTATTGGAAAAAATTGATAAATTATTACAAAAAAAAGACAGAATTGACACATTAATAAACACGTCAGAGGAGCGATGGAATAGTTATTTAAGAATGAGGGGTAATGGCAAGGACGAGAGTACAAGGATGCTTAATGAATAGATCGCAAGAATTGATCAATTAACCAAACAAATGGACACATTAAGCGCAGAACCTTTAGCCTTTCGAAGACCAACAAAATTTCCGGGATCGCAAACTTTAGAGGATCAAGGACACTAGGGAATACCAGAGATAAATTTTTCAAGAAATACGCACAAATTTCAAGATAGAGATTACCAGAAATTTAAAAAGGAGTTACCAAAATATGACGACAAGAATCATAGAGGAGCTGTCGTCTGGATCAACAAAATGGATGTTATTTTTGAATCAAACCCCCCACTAAGCGAACTAGAAAAAGTAATGATAGCCTACAATAGTTTAGAAGGAGAAGCTTATGACTGGTGTTGATGATTACAACTGCGTGAGATATCCTCCAGGACACAGACTGAGTGAGTTGTCCTATGAGAGAGCCCATGAGTTGGGCGTGCCCATGAGATGGGTGTGTTGTTCCTCTCTGAGATGGAGATGGAACGTTGTGTGCCCCTGTGTGAGGTGAGGAAGCCCATGAGTTGGGTGTGGCCATGAGATGGGTGTGTAGTTCCTCTATGAGATAGAGATGGAACGTTGTGTGCCCCTGTGTGGGGTGAGGAAGCCCATGATTTGGGTGTGCCCATGAGATGGGTGTGTCGTTCTCTCTGAGACGGAGATGAAACGATGTGTACCCCTGTGAGGGGTGAAGGAGCCCATGTGATGGGTTTATTGTTCTCCTCTGTGTAGAGAGTTGAGATGATGTGGTACTCCATATGATTCTCCTGTGAGACGTTGTGAGATAGAGATTTGTTGAGTAGGACGTCCCTGTGGCTGAGCACAGGTGGACGTGATCCTAGTGGCTGAGCACTAGTGAGTATGTGTCCAGATGATTCTCTCGTGAGACGCAGTGAGATAGAGATCTGTTGACTTGGACGTCCCTGTGGCTGAGCACAGGTGGACGTGCCCCTAGTGGCTGAGCACTAGTGGGTGTGTGAGATCCCTTGCTATATTGTCTAAGAGTAAGATTTACATGTAACCCTAATTGTGATGTAAAGGGTACAGGTCGGCCCCACCATATAGTGAAAGATAATTAATATTGTAATTATTAATTATATTATGAGTTATTGAGGTCGGCCCTATTGTGCCAATAGACACATCATTTGATGTGATAAGTCTTGTATAAATAAAGGTGAATCCCAATTGAGGAAACACACTTATCACTGTGTCATCTCATGATTTCAGAAGTTGTGGTCTGAAATTATGAGAATTACAACACCCTCTTGTGTGCTAGGTTTGGTGATGGTGTGGGAGGTCTTTCCGTTGAAGAATATAGCAAAGCATTGGCTGGGTTTTCTTCTCTTGTTGAGAAGGGTTTCCCAGGATACTTCTTCTGTTCTTGTGCATGGTTATTCTTCTTGTGACCTTGGTTTACTGCAGTTATATAATGTATTGCTGCAGTAGTCATGGTTCAGTTCATACTAATGATAAAATTAATTAAACCTCATACTTGAGCTAAACCATAGTGAAAATTCAACATGGTATCAGAACAGTTCTTGAAGGTGACCATTGCATAGTCAAAGAAGGCAGCCATGGACAGTTTGAAGCTGCTAGACCCCTGCCGCTGATATAAAGGAAGGGTCGGATCCCTGTAATTAGTGTTTAATGCTGGCCACAGGCCTTTTAACCTAGGCAGAGCCCTATTTAGGGTCTTAAGTGGCAGCTGCAACAAGAAGAGACCCCTCTAGGGCTGCCACAGTTAGAAGGTGCCAAACAGCAACAGACCTAACAGTCCACCTAACCGCAGAGTTAAAATAATATTGCAGTCCGGTTTTGTTGAAGGAGATCTGGGGCAGATCCGAGGCTATGACAACAAGAAAAGGTTGATGGACTGTAAGTTTTTTTTGAAGCTGATCAAAAGGACAATTTGTATAACAAAATTTAGGCATGTTCTAAAGCTTTTTTTTAACAAAATGATAAGGCAAATTTCAGACCTGTTTTAAGACCAGATCTAAGGTAAATTTAGGCACTCTGATCTGAGGAAAATTTGAAGTGCAAGTAAGCAGTCCTGAAGGCGGATCTGAAGCTTGTCTTGTAGCAGAGACTAAAAGCTAATCTGAGGGAGACTGTTAAGTCGAGATTTTTGAGGCAGTGAAAAGAAATTTTTCTGGGTTACACTTAATAAGTTTCAGGCCTGATCTGAGGCCCGTGATGTAGCAGAGATCAAGGCGATTTTGACCAGGTTTGTTAGCTACAATTTGAGGCCTGTTCTGGGTACTTATCCTGAGAAGAATTTCAGAGAAGTTCAAGGATTCTTTTGGACAGTCAGAGAGGCAGATATATATAAGTAGGAAGAAAATATTTTGAAGGTCTTGTTGCAGTATAACTATGAAGGGAATCTTGTGATCAGGGAAAGGACTTGTTATGGCATAAGAAGACAGCAAATGAAAGCTACAGATCAAGGGTGATCTAGGGAAGACTTTCCTGTATGCAAGGCCGAGTTTTCCCAAGGTCTCTTCTTGGCACAAATTCCAGCGAATTCTGAGGCATATTCTTGGGCAGTGAAAAGAGACTTTTGGGTCAGCATATGGAAGACGACTTTGAGACAGTTTGGACAAAGCAGCTAGAAGGTTGATGCAGAGACTTGTATGTTACAAGGTGGCTACAGGGGCAAACGAGTCTGTTTATAGAATGTAGCAGTGGCAGGTGGCCACAGGAAGCTACAACAACATAATTTGCCTACTAGTCTATGGTAAACAAACAAGGAATATCATTGCTCATCATGACATTGACAAGCAAGCAGAATCTCCATTGGTGTACACTCTCAGGTATGCACTTGTATATATTATTTGCATCATTGTCATGAGGGTACTTGCAGGAGGAAGGAACTCTTGCTGCAATCATGGATCCAAAGGGATCTCAGTGCATTCATAGGAACAACACTGGAAGTGAAGACTCCAGGTTTGATTGTTTTAATTATCATGCTTCTAACCTACATTACTAAGGTTGCTACATTACAAGTAGGTGTTGTAGCTGTGACAACAATCCTTAAATTGTTTTTGATTCTAGAGATGTCTTCATGAATCTCCTCGAGGAGATATTCTTGTTTTGGTTTCCTTTCGTTTGTTTTCTTGTTCTAGGCAGGTTAACAATAAAGGAAGATGTTTATCCTTCTTGGTCCTGTATGTGGATGATTTATTCCTTACAGGTTCAAAAAGACTTATTACTGAAATGAAAGCGTGCATTGACTTCTGTCTTCGAGATGAAGGATCTGGGTATGATGCACTACTTCTTGGGACTATAAGTATGACAGAGAATTGATGAGATTTTCCTGAGTCAAGGAAAATATACAGTGGAAATATTCGAGATGATGGACTGCAAATCCATGCATACACTGATGATGATGAACTTGAAGAAGATGAATGAGGCTTCTTCCGATTCAGATGAGATTGATCCACATGTGTATCGACAGTTGATTGGATCACTGATGTATCTGGTTAACACCAGACCTGATATATGCTATGCAGTGAATGTGCTTAGCCAGTTCATGAGGCAACCGAGACAGACTCACTGGATAGCAGCGAAGCATGTATTGAGATACCTACGAGGCACAGTTGGATATGGCTTGAGATATGCCTCCAGTGTAGACTTGAGTTTACAAGGATATGTCGATGCAGATTGGATAGGGAGCGCAGTGGACCGAAAGAGCACCTCCGGTTGTTGCTTTACTTTGGGGTCTGCCATGGTTTCTTGGTGTAGCAGGAAACAAATCTCTATGGCCTTGAGTACCGCAGAAGTAGAGTATATAGCCTTGAGTGTGGCAGTTCGCGAAGCAGTGTGGCTTCGCAAGCTCCTGACAGATTTATTTGATCATGAGATGGATCCTACCATTATTCATTGTGACAACCAGAGCTGTGTGAAGCTCTTTGAGAACCTTGTGTTTCACGATAGATCGAAACACATTGAGATAAAATATCATTATATCAGAGACATGGTGCAAAGGAAAGCAGTACACGTGCAGTACCTTCCTACCCATGAGCAGATTGAAAATATCTTCACCAAACCGCTTGCCAAGACGAAGTTCGAGTACTTCCGTGAGAGACTTGGCTTGGTGGAGAATACCTCCTTAGCTGAGAGGGAGTGTTGATGATTATTGCCAAGACGAAGTTCGACTACTTCCGTGAGAAACTTGGCCTGGTGGAGAATACCTCCCTAGCTGAGAGGGAGTATCGATGACTACAGCTAAGACGAAGTTCGAGTACTTTGTGCGAGACTTGGCCTGATGGAAAATGCCTCCCTAGTTGAGAGGGAGTGTTGATGATTACAACTGTGTGAGACATCCTCCAGGACACAGACTGAGTGAGTCGTCCTATGAGAGAGCCCATGAGTTGGGTGTGCCCATGAGATGGGTGTGTTGTTCCTCTCTGAGATGGAGACGGAACGCTGTGTGCCCCTGTGTGAGGTGAGGAAGCCCATGAGTTAGGTGTGCCCATGAGATGGGTGTGTAGTTCCCCTATGAGATGGAGATGGAACGTTGTGTGCCCCTGTGTGGGGTGAGGAAGCCCATGATTTGGGTGTGCCCATGAGCTGGGTGTGTCGTTCTCTCTGAGACATAGATGAAATGATGTGTACCCCTATGAGGGGTGAAGGAGCCCATGTGATGGGTTTATTGTTCTCCTCTGTGTAGAGAGTTGAGACGATGTGGTACTCCATATGATTCTCCTGTGAGATGTTGTGAGATAGAGATCTGTTGAGTAAGACGTCCTTGTGGCTGAGCACAAGTGGATGTGATCCTAGTGGCTGAGCACTAGTGCGTATGTGTCCAGATGATTCTCCTGTGAGACGCAGTGAGATAAAGATCTGTTGACTTGGACGTCCTTGTGGCTGAGCACAGGTGGACGTGGCCCTAGTGGCTGAGCACTAGTGGGTGTGTGAGATCCCTTGCTATATTGTCTAAGAGTAAGATTTACATGTAACCCTAATTGTGATGTAAAGGGTATAGGTCGACCCCACCATAAAGTGAAAGATAATTAATATTGTAATTATAAATTATATTTTGAGTTATTGAGGTTGGACCTATTGTGCCAATAGACACATCATTTGATGTGATATAAGTCTTGTATAAATAAAGGTGAATCCCCATTGAGGAAACACACTTCTCATTGTGTCATCTCATGATTTCAGAAGTTGTGGTTTGAAATTATGAGAATTACAACATCGTCTTGTGTTCTAGGTTTTGTGATGGTGTGAGAAGTCTTTCTCTTGAAGAATATAGCAAAGGATTGGCTGGGTTTTCTTCCCTTGTTGAGAAGGGTTTCCTAGGATACTTCTTGTGTTCTTGTGCATGGTTATTCTTCTTGTGATCTTGGTTTACTGCAGTTAGCTAATATATTGCTGTAGTAGTTATGGTTCAGTTCATGTTAATGATAAAATTAATTAAACCTTATACTTGTGCTAAACCATAGTGAAAATTCAACAGCTGGTACCTATGGTTGTCCAGGAAATGTGACGCTCGATCCTTCCATTGGCAAAATTTCACAGCTGCCCTACTAAAAGGGTTCCATGACGAAGAGGATGATGACCTATATAACAAGTTCGTGCATCTTAAACAGAAAGGAAGCGTAAACGACTATACACACGAATGGGAGGTGCTGGCAAGAAGGCAGTGCAGATTCACTGATGAACAATTGCTAAAAATGTATATGTGGATTAAAGGATTATATCAGTAGCGAAATTAAACTATGGAATCCTAAAACTATTGAAGATGCTAGACATGCAACAAGGCTAATTGAATAAAAAGACAAGTTCAATAAACCATCATTCCTAGGTCCAGAAGCGTCAAACAAATATTTAAGTGAAAAACCAAATAAGTACTCTACAGACAAGTTCAACTCAGATAAGAAATGGGTGAACAAATGCAGACATTTTGGGGACAATTGGTGTTCAAGTAACAAATGCGATAACAAAAAATATATATTTGCAAGTCAGAGAAGGAATCAGACACATCTAGTAGTGAATTAGAGAGAGAGAACAAGAAGAAAAACAATTGTCGTAAGTGTGGAGAAAATTGGTCACTAGGGCATAGATGCGAGGACAATTCGTTACGCTACTTTAGAATCATGGATGGGAAGCAAGTAGAAGTCTCGAAAACAGAGGATGAAATCACTATAGCATACAACGCAAATTCTGACCATGATGAAATACCGCAAAAACCGTCACTAGCTTCAATCTCATGTGTCCAAAAAAATCGAAATGAAGAAAACAAACTTCAAAGAAAGTTAATTACTCCAAAATATATTCCACTACATCTCAGAAAGGATAAGAGCCAACCTCCAAGAAAAGAAGAAAGCAAACCTATAGTTCCGCTGACAACTATGACAGGAAAACCATAACCTAAGACTTAAGGGAGTCATAAAAGATAGAAATATAACAATACTCATAGTTTCTGGCAGTACTCATAACTATATAGACATTAATGTCACAAAAAAACTAAACCTTTTCATCTACCCCACCAAGTGAAATATCCCAAATCCCTCAGATCTGGATATTTACTACTACGCTGTTGATCTGGTTGCATATCTGATACTTTGGGGGTTTTTGGATGCGTTTTAAATGTTTCTGATAGCAGTTTTGTAGTGTTTATATGTTTATAACATTCATGCAATGGGTTTGGAGCAAAGAACAACTCCACAAATTCTATTAAGCAGAATAACTAGAATTACAATATTGCATGCGAGAAATTAAATGAAATAACCTCACCTAGATCATGAAAAGAGGTATCTTAGCTGGAATACAAAGCAAAATGCTAAACAAAATACCCAGAATGATGGAGGTAGGTAGATATGCGGATGAGACTGAAGATCTACTGCATGCACCTTGGAACACCCACGACAATTGCTGCTGCAGACTGGAATATTCGCCTTGGTGGCTAAACTCCTCGGATATGCCTGGAAACTGTCTCAACTGGGTCGCCCTGGCCCCAAGCAACCTCTCACTGATTGCTGGCCTGAATATTTGCCCTCTGCTCATCTGTATGAACCTCGACTGGACTCCCCTGGAGGTTGCACACCTCCTAAGCTCAACTACTGCGCCCTAGTTGATTCGATCGTCGGAATTTGGATCTAATTGGCTCAATGTGTGCACCTTGGTCTCCTCTGTACTGGGTCGGAAGGGATTTCTTTGATCTGGTCCGATGATCTCTCTGGAACCCCAACTGTATCTCCTCAAGTGTTGCGCACTTTCTGGTTGGGAAATGCACCCTGGACTATTCCATCGTCAGAATGGCTCAAGAACTGTCTCAAAAGGAGCGCCCTGGTTCCTCCTCTAATGGGTCAGAAGGAATCTGCTGAATGTACCCTGGTCGGGCCTGGCTAACTCCCAATGCCCTCTCAAACCCTCACGCCCTCACCCTGCTTGAAATATTCTAAGTTGTAAAAGTGGGGAAAACTCCTTAATTCTGGTGTTGGACTTTCGTCAAACACTTTGCATGCTTCTGTTTTTACTGCTGTAGATGAAATTTAAATGGGCA
Organism: Picea engelmannii; assembly: GCA_009831015.1. Lineage (NCBI taxonomy): Eukaryota > Viridiplantae > Streptophyta > Pinopsida > Pinales > Pinaceae > Picea > Picea engelmannii. The sequence goes on from ML780236.1 coordinate 866,652, forward strand.
ACAGTCTGTCTCTTTGTTTTGTTTGTTGATATGATTGTTTTCTAACCCCTTATACCTCCCCAATGAAGTGCACAAGGTTTTATTTTGATTTTAAGTAGAACCCACAAAATAATGAAGCAAACATTCACATTTAAATGGACAAATTTGCTAAACTCTGACTGTATTTTATTGAAAAATATTGCTGAGCCAATAACAATCCAAATTGAGGTAGGAATACCTCTCAACAATGATGAAGATGACTGCTATAGGAAGCTGGAATTCTCACAGCTCACCCAGCCATAAGAAAATAGCTCAAAACTGTCCCCACGAGTTGATATAGGGGGCGACTCTTGTAAATATGGTTCTGCTGTTTGATTTGAAGGAGATGACAGCCCCAACACAGCGATAAACCTCTCAGCGATGCAAGGAACAACCCACAAATAGGAGGTCGACCAGCAACAACCTCACACTAGCCTCCACGCAGCACCAGAAGAAGACACGACCTCTAGGAAGGAGAAATACGACCTAGCCAGTGAACACTCGGCCACAAATGATGATCAACAAAGAGTCCAGCCAAGGGACACGCCCAGCAGGAGGTTTCCACGCCTAGGAAAGGTGCCAAACTCAACATCCAATAGACCACCCGCAGCTGGAAAAGGAGGACGCGTCCAGCTCAAGAGGAAAATGCCCAATACCTCCCACGTGCCAAAGAGAAATGTCCTCTCTCTTCTCAGATCTGAAAATGCAATCTTCTCCAATAAATCTCTGCGAAAACACAGTGCCAATACCTGCAAATGAAAACCTGAATGGCTTCTCCAATCTCTCGGCTAGGACAGATGGTTTCACTGCCGAATCCGAGTGCCGAAATGGGTTTCCAGCTGAAACCCTTGTTTGCTCACCGAGCTCTTCTCCAAATTCAATTTCTCAAATGAATAGTCAATCCTCCCTTTTCCAACCCTCAATTGTCCTTTTACTCTTTCACTTTTTCTTTTTCTCCATTAAAATATTCATTTAATTAATAATTGGAGAGAAATACCCTCAAAGAGGGGTTTAATATTAATAAACTCACTTTTCCTAAGTTTTCACTTTATAATTCGAAAGTGACTTTACCAATATCATTTCCCTAACTCATCCTTCTAATGGTTTACGGGAAACTGTGTAAACCACCACGGTATTCTGACTGCCTAGGGAGAATGGGACACTGCTGAAGTGCGCCCTGGCTGCTCTAGATCTGTATACTGCTACTGAATACTGATGAAGAACCTGTGTGGTCCTCCCGATGGCTAGGGTGTGTCTCTCAACATCGAAACCAATCTGTGGTGGTGGTTTCCTCTAGAAACCCACAAAACAATGGAGGTCGACTTCTCTCCTCTGGAACCTGTTTCTCAACTCAATAATCATCAATAATGAGGAATTAGGTCGAACTCATCCCTTTTATTTCTCCTCCGTCTAATTCTCCGTTGACATGCATAGCTTAAGTGAATTTTCCTTAAGTTATGATTAATTATTCACTTAAGTCACTTTAAACCCCCTTTCTAGTCTAATTAGACGTTCACTTTACCTCATAGTTTCTTTTCCCCTTTTAATGTCACTTTTGGTTAGACTTTGATGGAATGACATTAATTAGAGAAATTTTCCCCCTCTATGCTTGACTATAGTCTACGAGAACTGGTAGGATACTCAGTCGCTCCTTGTTGGGTCATCATTGGGAAAGGGACATCACAGTCCTCCCTTCCCGAGATATCTTGTTCTCAAGCAACATCAAGCCTGGGTGTTGTAGTATCTGCTCTCCCTCCCATGTGGCATCCTCCACTAAAAGTCCCCTCCATTTGATCAAACACTCCTGGATGACCCTCCTTCTGAACCTACTCTCTCTATTCTCTATTACCTCCTCCGACACCTACTCCAACTGACCCTCCTCATCCAATGGTGGTAACTCCTTTGAAGTGGTAACCTGTTGCCCCACTGCCTTTTTAAGGCAAGAAACGTGGAACACATTGTGTATCTTGCTACCTTCTAGTAGCTCTAACTCGTAGGCCACTTCACCCTCTCTCTTGATGACCTTGTATGGCTCGTAGAACCTGGGTTTCAGTTTCTCTGCTCCGCTCTTCTTCAACGAAGACTGTCTGTACGACTGTAATCACAGAAAAACCAAGTCCCCCATCTCAAAACTGCGCTCGGTTCACTGTCTGTCTACATATATCTTCTGTTTGTTCTGTGCTACCTACAGATTCTCTTTTATTGCCCGTAGGACCCTCTGGATCCCCTGTATCCAATCCTTGGCCCCCGGGGCCCTGCTATCTCCAAACACCGTCTCCACAAAGGAGGGAGCGTCATATTCGTATAAAGCTCTAAATGGTGACATACGAATGGACATATGATATGTCGTGTTGTAACAATACTCAGCCATGTGCAACCATCTCACCCATGTGTGATGCTGCTGCCCTCCTACATAATTCCTCAAATACCCCTCCACCCATTTGTTGACGATCTCTGTCTGTCCATCTGTCTGGGGGTGGTAGTTGGTACTCGTGGCTAACTCTATGCCCACTAACCTGAACAATTCCTGCCAAAATACACTGATGAAGTCCCCGTCCCTGTCACGGACTATCTTCCTGGGTAGGCCGTGCAACCTGAAGACCTCCCTGAAAAACATCTCTGCTACTTGGATGGCCTTGTAGTCTGTGGGTATGGCAAAGAAATGTGCAAAATTGGTCATGTTATCGCACGGTTTGTAGGAAGGGTTTAGATAGCTTGAGTCAAGGCTTAAAACCGGCGTAACAGGAGCTTCCCCACCCACTGTCACCTCGATGGGGGGCTCTTTCTATTTAGGAGGGCTAGTCCAAGGGAGACGTCCCTATGTAATCTGGGTTAATGAAGGGGTAAAGGTATAATGGATCAAAGTGAGAGATTCCCTTTCACAGATTACTGCCAAAGATGAGATAGTCAAGAAGAATATGTTCCACTGGATGGCACCTGTTTGCGAGACAAGACAAATAAACTAGAATATGTGCTGCAGTGGGTTAGTACTTCAAAACATTAATGACTATCTTCAAATGTACATATGAGCAAATGATTTAGATGTAATTATTGACGAAGTCAATGATTACCAAACAAAGGCAAATAGCTTATGACACTTCTTCAATAAATACAAAGATATAATGGCATTCAATGTGTAAGATCAAAAACCTTGTATTATACCACAATGCAATTTGTATCATAAATCTGCTCACAATAAATATATTTGCTACGTCACTATTGCAGAAAGAGGGTGACGTCAGCCCTATTCATAGGTTGATTTTGAAAGGTAAAGAGAGGAACGTTTTGTCAATCAAGCATGAAAAGTGAATACCAACTCAAAACCTATCAAAAGCTGAAGATAAAGGGCACAACGTTTTAAGCCAAAAACAAGAAGCCAAACAAGTGCGACGTCACCTCTATATTTCTTCTACAACCATGACGTCAGCCCTAGGATCAAATTGGTTTGAAAGACAATGAGTAAGACGTTTTGTCAAATTAGCTTATAGATGCACTTAAAACCTCAAAGTCTATCAAATGGAGGTGACAAAGTCAAAACGTTTATGTCCAAACAAGAGATCAAGCAAGGTATGACGTCACCTATATAAATTCTGTTGCAGGGTTAGGGTTAGCTAGCCAAGAAGTGGACGTTTTGACAAATCTAACCAATGAAAACTTGTAAAACCTCTATGGCTATGACAAGATGACTAGACCGCACTTTTCTATCCAAACACAAGTTCAAAATCAACAAGACGTCATCTTATTAGGGTTAGTTCAAGTTGCTAGGGTTAGACGCTAGGTTAGTTAGGGTTTCAAATTTGAGAGTGTTTGAAAAAGAGTTTGAAGGCAACAAGCTCAAAAAGGAGTTTCTAGACTAGTGTCTTGGGTTAATGGAGTCAATTGAGGTGAGACTAATAGCTTGGAAGGCTTAAACTCAAGGACAAGAGGATTAGGGTTTGATGGTGTTGCTATGGCAAGGCCACCAAACCAAAACCCTAAGGAGAAAAAGGCTTACTTAAGTGTA
>ML780236.1:872525-882542 GCA_009831015.1 Picea engelmannii
GAGAAGGTTATAATGATCAAATATGACACATACCATGATACCTCGGACCAATTACCTCATGGAGCAAGAGTCCTCTCCGATGCAGGCCCAGGCCGGTAGTGATGGAAGCTGGTACTCTTGACAGGACAAAGCTGGCTGAGAAGAAGAAGATGGGCCCTCCAGGGCCATGCTCAAGTTGCTCCTGCTCTCGGTACTCCATGTCTAGGACCATGTGGGCCTCGAGACATGATCTCCTAGTTATCCCCAGATATCGGGGATAACAGGTCAGTCTGTCGACCACCACAAAATACAGTCCCTGCCCTGCACTCGAGGAAGTTTTGTAATAAAATCCATGGAAATACTCTTCCACTTCTGCTCCAGAATGGGTAAAGGTTGAAGTAACCCAGCTGGGTATGTCTGCTCAGACTTGTTCTGTTGACAAGTTGCACACTCCCGGATGTGTCTCAACACATTATCCTTGAGACCCTTCCATGAGAATCTCTCCCTGATCTGCCTATACGTCTTGAAGAATCCATGATGTACGGCTATGGGTGAGTCATGACAGGCCTTCACGACTTTTCCTTTCAAGGTAGATTATGGGACTAAGTAGATTTGGTCCTTGTAGAAAATGACGTCGTCCAATCCCCGACATCTATCATCCACCACCTGCCCATCCATTACCTCGCAGGCAAATTTGTTCTTGGAGTACTCTTTTAACAAGTGTGCCTTCCAGTTTGTGCAAATATCCATCATCGAACAACCTGTTGGCCTTGTTGCCGTCCTAATACACACTTGCAAACGTGAGCTAAGTCCTGCTCACTTAGTGTGTCCTTGGAGGCACAATGCCTAGGTTCAAAGCCCACATTGTCACTTTGACTTGAACCTATTCCGTCTAGGCTTACTCCTAGGGAATCCAACGGGGGGTAGACCCTAGTTACGATGTGAATTATTAGATGAATTCTAGGAGTTAATTTTAGTTTGTTAAAGGTGAGGGGAAACTAGCCTATATGGCAAGCAATAATGCAAATGCAAATCTTTCAATGAGAGTCAAACCTTTCCCTAAGTCAACTATGACTAGTGCCTAAGGTTGGGCAAGGGGTCAATTAGATTATACAAGAATTAAATACAACTATACAAGATACAAACAATGCTATGGGATATAACAATGAATTACGTTACAATTGAGATATACAAATTGAAATACCAGATAGTTTACAATGAACAAGATGAACTAGTTAATTACACAATATACATGAAAGAGATAGTTAGATAAATGAAACATTCAACTTACAAAATGAAATAATGAAATATATCATACACAAAACTTTAGGAGAAGGAATAAGCACATTAGTTAATATTACAAATATACAAAGGAAATTAGATTATACACCAATCACATGAGACATCAAAATGTAGATATGTTTGAAATGTGAATCGCTTGAAATACCCAAATGTATGAAAAGTGAATTGCCTTAAATGTGATTGTAAATCTTGAAATGAACTATTTGCTTGAAAATGACTTGTTTGGAAAATAAATCACACCACCATAAGATTGCTTGCAAAATGAAATTGAGATGTCATGTTATGAGATTGCCTTGAAAAATGTATTGCATGTGTTGTGAATGTAGTGTGTAGATAAATTTTAATAGATTTTAGATGTCACTTTGATTAAGGGATCAAGTTTGATAGATTGAGTCCTAGACTATGTGACTACCCAAAAACCGTTATTATTCTGACCAAAAGGGAGTGCTGGGTGCTCAAGAAGTATGGCAACGAGGCCACTTTTAGGCCACTTTTAGGCCACTGCCTAGCTGGTGGAAAAGGTCGAGATGGCAGGACGAACACGAAATGCAGGTAAGATCTAAAGTATGCAAAGGGCTAACTGCGTTAATGGTAAATTGCAGGCCTGTTCATTTCCTCACCAACAGGCCTCAGCTCATCCTTCTTCCCATTGACCCACCTTTGGTCACTACCGGACATTAATAATTTTTTTTTCTTTCTTTACTTATAAGCATTTTTTTTCTATTCTTTTAATTTTCCCCATCTTTTAATTGTTCTTTAGTATTTGTTCATTTTCATGAAGGGATTTCTGAATGCTAAAGTAGTTAGTTAAAATTTAAAATTAATCTTTATACTTCATTTGCAGGTGGGCATTGTATCCTCCTTGTAGGGTACCTCCAGGTGTAACGGTGCATGTGAATGAAGAAGATGGGGATGTGAATATTGAAAGCCCTCCATCACTACAGGTTCATTTGCATTTTTTCTCTTATGTTTTTCACTGTATGCTTAAATAAATTTTGTTATTGGCTGTGAACAGGCCCGTAGGCTATGGTCTCCTCCATTAGTGCAAATGCTAATGTTTCAGGTTCGAACAAGCACCTTTAAATGTGCTAACAAAATTGCTGCGCTCTAATCACTTTTGTTGTTATGTCCTCAGTGGTGGCTGGATATTTATCCCCTACTTGCAGAACAAGACAAGCCATTGGAATGCACTCAGCTTCCAGGAGAGACAATATTTGTTCCAAGTGGTTGGTGGCACTGCGTCCTCAATCTTGATACATCTGTTGCTGTTACTCAAAATTTTGTAAATATGACCAACTTTGAGTTTGTGTGTCTGGATATGGCTCCTGGGTATCGTCACAGAGGGGTTGCTCGTGCAGGACTGCTTGCTTTGCAGGAAGAACATGGTACACAGGTTTCTGATATAGTAAATTTGATGATATCCATTTCTTTTGGTTTCACATTGCTTGGATTGCTTAAGACAAGTCATACCAAAGAACACTCATATGCACTCTGTACTTTCAGGGTTTTCTGATGACAATGGGGATGGCAGGAGTATGAACCATGGTAAAGTGGCCTCTGACAAGGACTGTGATGTGATCTATTCTTTAGATTCTTTATCTGCGTATTTGGAGGAGAACCGTAATCACTATAGTGCAAATTGGAGTGAAAGCAACCCCTTGGGGCAAAGAGAGGTGAGGGAATGGTTGTATAGGCTTTGGGCAGGAAGACCAGCATTGAGAAAACAGATCTGGAAGGTAACCTATGGAGACCTCTTGGCAATCTTCTGCCTCTTTGGCTTCACATTATTATTATTTCTGGATTGATTTCTTTTGAAGGATCATATACATCTCTAGTTTCTTACTAAGCTACAATAAATAACTTTCGGGTTCTACACTGGCAGAAGAGTTTTAAGGTGTATTCCTTTTCCTATGATTAAATATATAGCTTCCCAGATTGTTATCTCTTGACTTTGTGTCTTCATGGTGACCAAGAGCTGCTTATATTATAATTATTTTGATTTTTGCTTGAGACCTGCGTTGTATTTGATTCACCTATGCAAGTTTTCTTCTCCATTCACAGGTTCTCCTCCCCTCTCTTGTTTATGTTCTTGCTATTGTTGTGTTCAGGGTGCATGCATAGCACTGAATGCAGAGAAATGGTTGGATCGTGTCACAAGTATTTGTGCTGCAAACAATTTACCTTTTCCCTCAGAGAGCGATAAGCTTCCTGTTGGGAATGGCAGTAATCCGGTAAGTATACTTGCACTGTCTCAGTAGTCCTTGCTCCATCAATCTGCCTACTGCTCAAAAATGAGGTCTAAAAATTCCAGAACTAGATATTCTGTATACTCTGGGAAGCTATTAGTATTGGTTTTGATCTGTCAGGGAATATACAAGCATGGGACCATGAGGCATTATAATCTGAGAAATAATTTCAGAAGTAGATTGATGGTGGCTTGCAAGAAGCTATTAAGTCTATAAATGTGTCTCAATTCTGTTTATAAAACAGGTATACCTGATTGGGGATTATGTTATCAAACTCTATGTTGAAGGAGGCGTGGAATCTGCAGTTCACAGTTTAGGATCTGAGGTACTTTGTTCAAAACTTCAATAATTTTTCTGCTTGCATGGCTGAGAATAACTTTGTTTCTAGCAGTTCATCTCACATGCTGATTGTGCGTTGTCCTTGCAGCTGGAATTTTATAATCTATTGAATAATTCAGGATTATCGTTAATTAACCATGTTCCCCAAGTTTTAGCAACTGGTATCCTTTGTTTCAATAATGGTTCGTATGAGTCTGTTTTGTGGGACGGAAAAGGAGTGCCTCCAATAATTGCAAAGCTTGATCTGTTTACTGAAAATAGCTGGTCATCCCATTATTCTTTTAGCACATGGAATAAGGCCGATGTAGATTCCAATACATCAGGACAAAAAAAACCATGTCACGAGGAAAATTGTTTCAATACAAGCACATTTGTATGGCCATATCTTATCACAAAGCGATGTAAGGGGGAAAATTTTGCTCACATGTAAGAAACACTCCTCTTTTTCTATCTTTATTTCACGTGCATGTTTGTAGTGATGCTCTGCATAAGTTGAGCATTCTTGTTTTAATAATGTTAAGGGACATCTTTGGCTTTGTTTTTGCTTTCCCTTATTTTGTTCTATTCCTCACATTTGTTGTGGGGTGTACATATAATTAGGTTGTTTCATTTGTAGTCATGGCATGGATTTTAACATAACCAATAATAATGCTTATTTTTAGTGTATATGCAGACGTGAAAAGTTATCCAAAGATGACTGTTTTGTTTTGGCTTCTTTCTTGGGAGAGCAACTGCGCAATCTTCATTCTTTGCCATTGCCACCTATGCCAAGCACCAGTAAAAGAATGAAACTGAATAACTCTAGCAAGCTTGATGTTGTGCAAGTGCTTGGAAATCAACGAGAGAACACTCAAATATCTTCATCGAAGCTTAATAATTTTGTGCTACAGGAGCCATTCTATGGAAATTATTGCATCCCAGAAGAATGGCAACTGTTCATGAGGCTTATGCAGAAATGCCACAAGGATATCAAGGACCATCTAAAGAAATGGTAAAGTCATTCCTGCATGCAATGTCTATGGATTACATTTTTGTGAGGGAATGCACAAAGATATTGTAAGCTATTTAAACAGTTTCTAGTTGTTTGTCTCAGAAAATGGGACGGGTTATATTCAAAAGTCACAGAGAAAGAAATGTTATTTCATGCCTTGAAGTGTACTGTTGTCAGTGATATTTAATTCAGCACTTAGAGTCATTGGCCTGGGCCCATTTCTTCTGGAGTCATCTCAAATTAAAACAACATAAAGTCGAAAAAACTGTCGGTAATTTATGAAGAAATTAGCAAATTTTTGTTTAACATGAAGGTCTGACACATCAAAGATAAGTGCAATTTAAACCCTACCTGTTCTAATATTCATGTAGTTATTTATATCTTAAATAGTATAGAAAATAAAAGACGCAAAGAAAACACACTAGGAAAACCACAATGAAATGAAGAGTTATAGATTATAGTAACTTAGTCTAAATGAGAAAAGATGTTCATAGTTATCTTATAGAATGTGGGGACTGTTATCACAAAATCTAGCACTTGTGCAAAGCCTTCTCAAGATGCTTGACAAGTGTAACATATGGAAGTATTTTCCACTGTCACCTAAGCAAGTATTTCCCTCGTATCAGTAAAGGAGAGAGGTCCAAAATAACCTCAAAGGATCCTATAGCAAGGCTAAGCAAGTCTACGGCCCCTTATCTTGGTTACTTCACTAGCTAGGTCAAGGTTCAAGGCAAGGCCAAGGTGAATTAGACAAAGCAAATTAAATGTGCGTGTGTGAGGGGGTGTTCTAAGAAAATCAATGACAATTACCAAGTTGAAAGAGTAAAATAAATGCCCCGAAACACTAGCTATCAAAAGAAAAGAAAAGGCTGTAATGAAACTTGAGTAAAAGATGATATACTTCAGCATATAACAAGTTTATAACAGCAGCAAGTAAACAGTCCTAAAGTTAGTAAGAATGCAATGGAAAGTATGCTAAATGCTAAATAAAAGACTATCAAACCATTAGCTAATGATTGCTGAAAAGAAATAGCATGAAACTATGTTAAATGGATGCAAGATGATAAACCCTGATGGCTGAAATTGCAATTAATGCAGCAATGAATGATGTTATATGATGATTCTAAACCAAGGTTACCAGAACCGGACCGGTCATTGAACCGGTCGACCCAAAAAACCGGAACCGAACCGGAAAAAAACCAGATCAAAAAACCGGTCACTAAAAATACATAAAATATTCAAATTTTGAAAAAAAAATACATATTCATGTGCATCCATGTGAATCCAAACCAGTATACAAAAATTTGCAAAGTTTCTCATATATATATATATATATATATATATATATATATATATATATAACAAGTAACATTGTATAAAACCAAAATAGCACTAACAGTGAGTGGCAAGTGCACTCCAGAGTCCATAGTCATATGAATATTTGGATTCTGAATCAAAATACATCATCAAAAAGGCTCTAAATGGCCTATAAAGTCCAAAAATAAATCTAGAGTCTAGGCTAGAGGCTAGAGAGTAGAGACTACACAATCTAATAGTCCGAATCTGCATACTGAAACTCAGACTGAGAGGACTCAGACTCGGACTAAGACTTAGACTCGGAGTCATCATCTACATCCTCAACATGAGTAGACTCAACAAGGGGATTCCGAGCCTGGCTTGATTCCCCTGGTCCAGGGGGATTCCGAGCCTGGCTTGAGTCTCTTTTGTTTTTTATTTTTTAAAAAAAATTTGCAAATCCCCTCACTTTTCTGGCTGTTCGAAATGTAAAAAAAATAAAAAAAACTGGAAAAAACCGGTTTTGTATGGAACCGGCCTATTCCGTACAGAACCGGTCAAAAGCGGTTTGAATGTCCGGTTTGAACCGGTAAGCCTTGTGAACTGGTCAGACCGGCCGGTTTTACCGGTTCTGGTAACACTGTTCTAAACAATAAATGCAAAGCGTTAGACTAGGGATGATGAAGATGCAATGCAAAGTCCTAAAACTAACACAAGACTTTGAGAGAGAGAGAGAGAGAGAGAGAGAGAGAGAGAGAGCTAAAACTAGGGTTTAGATCACTTGAAACAAGAGAAAGACTAGTGTCGTCTTAAGTCCTCGGGCATATGGAGTCAATGCAACTTCAATGGAGGATAAAAGTCAAAGAAAACTCAAGGATCAAATTCTAGGGTTGTACAATCACAAGCCTAGGTTTAAACCTTTAGGAAAACAAGTCTAGGGGAATGTACAATCACAAGCCCTAGATGCTGAAATATCCCTGATCCCGCTAATCAAGATATTTGCTACTGTTCTAATGCTCTGTCTCGCAGATTTGATACACTGGGGGTTTCTGGATGCATTTTAGTCGTGTGTTTGAGATATTCTTTGGTTATTGTGGGTGCATGTCGGTTATTGCATGTGCATGTTGGTTATTACATGTGCATGTTGCATATTTAAGGTTTAACAACATATAAAGGATGAATGCAAAAGTAGAGAACATCAACTACCCAATATCATGTATAATAACAGTTCAAGCATGGAAATACAATAGCCTACTGGAAATATAGAATCTAAACGTCAGTCAGATCTCATGGATCAGTACTGGAATACAATCGAATAACATAAAAAATACCCGTGATCAGAAGATGATAGCAGATCTGATGCATGCACGGATAGATCGACAAAATATGCGATTCCGGAGAAATACGGTAACCGCTACTAGCTGGAAAACTCGTCCGGAAGAATCGACCGTCGGAATGTGCTCGAAACTGCTCTAATAGAAGCGCCCTAGTCTCTAGACTGAAATGGATGTCTGTTGGATCTCGGATCTGACTCCTGAGGCACTGGATCTGGACCCCTGGGGGGTTTGCGCCCCTCCTGGGACACTGGATGCGCCCAAAAGGATTCCACCAACGAAATCTACTACTATATGGCTCAAAACGATCGTCTTGCCAAATAATGAAATGGGTCGGAAGGATTTGTCTGGATCTTCTCTGAAACTCTGCATGCAACACCAAATGTCTGTCCGTAAGAGCTGCACCCTAAATGGATGAATGAGTCGATCTGTAATATTCCACAGTCAGAATCTGACGATAGATGGCTCAATAGAAGCGCCCTGGCTGGATCTCAAATGGGTTGGAAGGAAACTGCAATCTGGATACGGATCTCGTGCAGCTCTCCAAACCCTCAGACTGACTTGCGCCCTCACTAGCTGAGCTACGCCCTCTGCAATGGATACTCCTGAAAAGTACGGTGAAATACCTGGATGGTATCTCCGATGGGCTAGGGTGTGTCTCTCAACACCGAAACCGATCAAGGGTGGTGGTTTCCTCCAGAAATCCACAAAACAGTAAGGTCGGCTCTCCTCCTCCTCTGGGAACTCTCAACATCAAATCATAACATTGCATAATGAAGAATTAGGTCAAATTCCTCCCTTTATACCTTTTCCAATCTAATTCACCATTGACCTCACTTAGGCTAGGCGTTTTTCCTCCTAAAGTGATTTATTTGTCAATTAAGTCCCCCTTTAACACCTTTTCATTTTAATTCTTCGTTGACTTAGGCTTAAGTGACTTTTCCTAAGTATTTTGGCTGAATTCATTGTTTAGCCATCAATTCCTCCTTATTTCTCCATCTTGTTCCCTGTTTGTGCCTAACTATAGTCTACGGGAACATATAGACTACTAAGTCACTCCCTGTTGGCCTACTCTTGGGAACGGGACATCACAATCCTCCCTTCTCGAGATTGCTTGTCCTCAAGCAACATCAATCCTGGGTGCTGCAAGATATGCTCTCCCTCCCATGTGGCATCCTCCACTGGAAGACCCTTCCATCTAACCAAGCACTCTCTGGTGATCCTGCTCCTCAATCTATGCTCTCTTTGCTCTAGTACCTCCTCTGGCACTAGTTCCAACTGACCCTCCTCATCCAAGGGTGGCAACTCTTGTGAAATGCTAACATGTTGTCCCACAGCCTTTTTAAGGCAAGAGACGTGAAAGACGTTATGAATCTTGCTACCTTCCGGTAGCTCTAGCTCGTATGCCACCTTGCCTATCCTCCTGATGACTCTGTAAGGCTCGTAGAACTTCGGCTTCAGCTTCTCTGCTCCACTCCTCTTCAAGGAGGATTGTCGGTATGGCTGTAATCGCAGGAAAACCAAATCCCATACCTCAAAACTGCGCTCAACTCTGTGTCGGTCTGCATATATCTTTTGCTGATTCTGAGCTGACTGCAAGTTCTCCTTTGCTGATTGAAGAATCCTTTGACTCTCCTCCACCCAATCCTTAGCCCCCGGGACCCTGCTGTCCCCAAACACAGTCTCTATAAAGGAGGGTGCATCGTATCCATACAATGCCCTGAACGGTGACATCCTGATAGATATATGGTAAGTTGTGTTATAGCAATACTCACCCATATGTAACCATCTCACCCAAGTGCGTTGTTGCCCCCCCACATAGTTCCTCAGATACCCTTCCACCCATTTGTTGATGATCTCTGTCTGCCCATCTGTCTGTGGGTGGTAGCTGGTACTCGTGGCTAGCTCTGTGCCCGTCAATCGGAAAAGCTCCTGCCAAAATGCGCTAATGAAGCGCCCATCCCTATCACTGACTATCTGCCTGGGTAACCCGTGCAACCGAAATACCTCCCTGAAAAACAACTCTGCTACCTGTATGGCCTTGTAGTCTGTGGGTATGGCGAAGAAATGTGCGAATTTGGTCAGTCTGTCGACCACCACAAATATACAGTCCTTTCCCTGTACTCTAGGGAGGCTTGTAATGAAATCCATGGAAATGCTCTTCCATTTCTGCTTTGGAATGGGTAGAGGTTGTAGTAGCCCTGCGGGGTGTGTCTGTTCGGACTTGTTCTGTTGACAAGTCGTGCACTCTCGTATGTGTTTCAGCACATCATCCTTGAGACCCTTCCATGAGAATCTCTCCCTGATCTGCCTATAAGTTTTGAAATACCCCTGATGCCCTGTTGTTGGCGAATCATGACACACCTTCAGAATCTTCCCCTTCAGGGTGGATTCTGGAACCAAGTAGATCCGGTTCTTGTAGAAAATGACGTCATCAAGAACTCGGTATCTATCATCAATCACTTGTCCGTCCATCACCTCACAAGCAAATTTGTTTTTGGAGTATTCCACCAACAAATGAGCTTTCCAA
>ML780236.1:898634-909182 GCA_009831015.1 Picea engelmannii
AGGACAAAGCTGGCTGAGAAGAAGAAAGATGGGCCCTCTAGGGCCATGCTCAAGTCGCTCCTGCTCTCGGTACTCCATGTCTAGGACCATGTGGGCCTCGAGACATGATCTCCTAGTTATCCCTAGATATCGGGGATAACAGGTATCATCAAAAAACTGGAAAGGAAAATGACTTACCTCATTCTCTTCATCTTGTGTAGGAGGGATAGAATCTTGGAGAGCTTCATGAGACTGAGGAGCGGTTACTAGTGCTTCATCCTCATAATTCTCTTTTCTAGTTATATCTTTGCTGCATTCTATTGAATCGTGAGAGAAATCTTGCTCATCTTCAAGGGGTTGACAATGTTCTTCATAAATCTCTTCTTTCACATCAGAGGGTTCTTGATGTTGAACATGATATGCATTCCTGAGATCTGCTACAATCTCAGTAATGAATCCTCCGTCTTCCAAGACTATTGTGAGATTCTGAAGGGCATCTTCATACGTTTGGCAACATGGTTTGGTAAAGTCAATAAACCTACTGATGAGGTGTATGAAAGATGATATACCCCTATCTTTGCAACAACCGTTAAACCAATCTTGCAAGAAGGATGGTAGAGAGAGTATGAATAATTTTATCAGAACATCCTCCCCTCCCGATTCTACCTTGCTTATATACTCTAGAAAATTTACGATGTGAGGAGTTGGGAGGCCCCAAAATCTTGGAAGGTTGTTTGACCATTTTGTATCAAAATGGGTTGAGTATCCTTGAAGGCTTTTGGAATCAATAGTTGGATACATTTGTTCCCATGATGCCATGATCCCATAACTTGGTAATATTGAGAGTAAGGTGGCACCTGGGAAGGTTAGTGGAGTCGCCAGATAATTTGCCTGAAATTATCAAAGGATAAGGGAAAACACCCTATAAGTGGAGTCTCCAGGTAAGCTTGTAAGATAAAGTCTCTAAAGGAAAGGCTTACCGAAAAAGTGTCGTCTTGAGGAAGGTTTGACTTAGTGTTCCCCGACAATGGCGCCAAAATGTTATCGCACTGTTTGTAGTTAGGATAATGGATTGATGAAGAGAGGTCAAACTAGCGTAACTGAACCAATCCCACCCACTGTCACCTCGATGGGAAGGTTCTTTCTATTTAGAGAGGTAAGGCCCAGGGGAGACGTCCCCGGTGACCTGGGGTTTTGAGAAGGGAAAAAAGGCTTAGAAAGGCTAAGTGATAATAATCCCCCTCACAAGTCACCACCTGATCAGAAAGTCCGGCTTATAGCCAATAAAGATAGCCGGAAGTAGTAACCAATAAGTATCCCTGCCCGAGAACAAAGCAACAATGAAACTATATGTGCAAGCTTGTTTGCTGGTTAGTACTTCATATAATCAATGACTTTCTGATAATAAGCAATTGAGCAATAATATTGATGAAGTTAATCAATGTTTACACTATAGCAATGATTACAATATCACTTCTCAATAAATGCTAAAGAAACGTGGCATTCAATGTAACATAATCAACACTTCATAGATAATGCCTTAACCAACCATTCAATTGCTTTAAAAGTAAACCGATAGCTGCACAAAGGTGTTTATAGCACAAGAAGATGACGACAGCACTAGGGTTAGTAGAATTAGTCTAGGCTAGGGTTAGTAAGAGTTAGGTTTTGTTCAAAGTATTGGAAGTTTGTTTTATGATCAAGTTACTCAATACACAATGCCTTAGATTAGTGCGTTCCTAGGGTATATGGAGTCAAAAGAGGATGCAAGGGCTGAAGGATTAAGTGATAGTGATGAAACTAAAGACAAGATAGTTAAACTTTGAGGTGTTGCTATGGCAAGGCCTCAAAGATGAAACCCTAGGGGAGAGAGGCTCACTTTGGTGTAGAAACCCTAGGCCTCAGTGTTCTCTCCTCCTTCTTTAGCTCAATGGCAAAAACGGCTAGCTCAATGATTGAATAAACTAAGACAAGAGAGTTTGTAAGTGATGTGTTTCTAAAGCAAGGCTTCACTATGCAAACCCTAGGGAAAATCGACACACCAAGGTGTAGAGACCTAGGCCTTTGGTGCGTTTTCTCCTTCTTAGCTCAACAGATAAAAAAAAAAACAGCTAGCAAGAGGAAGATGGATAGAGTGTTGGTATGGCAAGGCTCTATCCTCTTCAACAAACCAAATGGCTAAAAATCTTGATGGGGACATGAGACAAGGACATTAACTAGTGCTTGTCACCTAGGGTTTGATCCAACAAAATATAAATACATATGCAAGTAAATGAAGCTAAAACCATTCAATTAAGAAGTGTTTGCAGAAATTCACTTACATAAACCAAGAAACCATGTAGCAAAACCCTAGTTGTAACACCTTCCACCAAGAGAAATGCCAAGTAAAATCTTCCTTCAACAAGTGCGCCTCACAATTTCAGCAAATAACCCCCAAAATGGCTCAAATTTCAGACCTCACTGATGAGTGAGTGAGAGATGATGATAAAAATGAAGGTAAAAACCCTCAATTTATACAGTAGCAATGACTTAAATTACATTTTAAGTCATTAAAAGGCAGACAAGGCCAAAATACCAAAATCATACTGTTTTACATTAAATGTTTAAATTAAAACCCTAATCAAGCAATAGAGAGACGTCATCCCCTTTCTAGGGTGACGTTAGTCCCTTCTAGGGGAAATACAACTTCCTGGAGCAAAACGTTAGCCTTCCTTGGGCTTCTCCAAGCTGCCACACGTGCCAAAACTGCCAAAGCTGCCTCCCAAAACGTCCATACTGCTGGGTGACGTCATGAGCATCCTGGGAGACGTCCTGGGCCTTCCAAGGCCAACGTTCCCGTGGAGAGGGCTCAACCCCCCTAGGTACAGGTCTACTCAACTGCCTCTGGTGGATTCTTCTGCTCTTCCCTGGTACAAACGCTCTGCCTTGTCTCTGCCCCCCGCTGGGGTTTCAACATCCATCTGGTGGGCTCTTCAGCCCCATGGAGGTTTGAACTGATCATCACCCCATGTGTACTTGTCCAACATGGTACTTGTCTGTCGGGCATGATCTTGCACATCAACAACTACGCCCTCCATGGGCTCATAAGTCACAAGGATCATAGCAATGTTAATCACATCTAATCATCAATATTTATTAAACATGTGCATAAAACCCCTTTACTCCAGTCTAGTGCTCAAAGACATTATACAAGTCTACAATACAAGTTTGGGGAAAGTGACAAGACGTCCTGTTATCCACCAATTTGCACAAGCTGGATTTCTGAAGAGCCGCCAGAGGATGAGCAAGAAATGCTCATATATACAGATTTCAGTGATTCAGCAGGCCTTAAAAGGGCCCCTTTTCCCACATTTCCACCATTGTAATAAATGTCCCAAGTATGAGATATTGTAAAAAGCTATCTTGGCCACCCTTGATCTAGGAGTGGGCACATACTTTAGAGGGTTTTTTTACTTGTTAATTATTTTTTCTGCTTGCCTTAGTGAGCGTTTAAATAATTTCTAAGTTTTTTCACTCAGAAAAATACTTGCTCCAAAGCCGGAGTATGTGTTGACAAGCAGGTCTCGTCATGGAAAATCCAATGTCTAGTGTCAGAATGTATACAAGCTCATACTAGAACATAGTGTCTGAGTCATTTGGAAATTGCGGCTAAGTCTGATAGTTTTTTTTTAAGTTTTTAGTGAATTAATTAAATTCCCGCAAAATTGGAATTAATTAATTCTGAGTCAACAAATGTAAAAAATATGGCATCAAACATTGCCAGATGCCATATTTACAGTCGTTTTCTTGTCCGGAGTATGATGTAAACCCCTATTTCCTATCTTTCGAGACTAAAAAGTGATTATTATCACTAAAAAAGTCAATATTACTTGAAAAATACGGAAAATGGGTAATTAATTGAGTCTCCTAAATTTTAGGAGAACTGGGGAACATGTTTTAGACATGTTTTTTGTGTGTCTTTAGTCAACTAAAGGCTAAAGGTTAGTTAACTAATGAGAAGGTCGACCTAATTAGATGACTTGGAGTTAGGGAGGAGTCTCCAACTAAGGAACTCAACTCCCATCCTAAGTGGTGCCTCACCTAAACCCTAACACGCCTCTCATGTGGCCCACACCTCACTTAACTCATGCCTCACTCCTACTCTCTCTCAGTACACTCACTCGCCACTCCTACTCTCTCCTAGTTCACTCCCCTTCACCTACCATCACCTCCACTTAACCTACCTCCACTCTCCCTTCACCCCACGCATCTCCCTCTCATCTAAGTGCGCCACTGCTACGTAACTCCTCCATTACCCACGCTTCCCCTACTCCTAAACCCTAACCCTAGCGCATGCAATATCTAGGGATTATCACCTCCATTTCTATTTAAGAGAGGTTCGACCTCCTCATTCGTTAGTTCAAGTCTTGGGTAAAGAAACTATTGTAGCATTTTGCAAGCATTGGAATAAAAAAAGTCTTTGGAGCAATTTTGGTTTGGACTTAAGTGTGGTGGCTTTATCTAAATGCAAGTGGTGTATGAGGTAATATATATTGTTTAAATGTTTTGATCTGATGCTAAATTGTTGAAGCCTAATAGGTATGTTGTCATATGATTAGGTAAGAAATATCTAGGTTGATTTTTCTTATTGCCTTTTTACTCCATAGATTCCTAAATGCATGTTATATTTTAGGTTAAGTCTAACATGTTTTGGTGAGTTATGTGTGTAGAGAATGCCTTTAACAGTTGTTTGCAGGATTGAAGCATCTAATTACAGGTTATCCAAGAAGGAGTATTGGCGAATGGTAGTTTCCATTGTCATCGTCCAAAGTTCATGAGATCAAGCGCCCTCTTGTCCACTACCAAGAGAACCCCATAGCCCAAAGTTCCAGACTCGGACGAGAGCTCCATAAAACGATAAAATCTCTGTTCCTTACTCTTTCTTTTGGTTGCATGCAAGTTAGAATAAGTCAATACTTTATTTCCAAACGTCTAAAAGCTGCATGCATGTGTTCCCTAGGTCTGATTACAATTTATCATTTTTAAAGATAGATCTAGGTGAAATTTGAAGCAATTGACTTGGTCTTTTCATCTAAGTTTTAGATCAGGGTTTCTTGCTTAATTTAAGTTGTTGATCAAGCTGTTTAGAGATAGTAAGTTTGCTGTTCTAAAATAGCAAACAAAAATCTTTAAAAAAGAGCCTAAGTTAGGATAGCTTAAAGCCTCAAAAAACCCTAATTTCTACCCTTTTTACTTAGAAAATTTTCTAAATTTTTGGTAAATATTTTTTTAGTTGTTTAAACTTCTTTCCTAGCATCTCTAACTTCTTTTCTTTGCTGTTTGGTTGCAACAAGTACAGATCCAAGAGGAGGTTCCGATCGTTTTGGGTGAATTTCAAGGCTTTCGGGGACCCTGGGGGGTTGCAACTTCTTCAAAAAACGAAGTTTCTCCTTTCTCCTCCTTCTTGTATTCTTTTCTCAATGATCCAAAATAAGGATCCATCCTCTTCTAAGATAGCTAAAGCTCAAAGAGAACTCCAAAGTTCTCCATTGTAACAAGTATTAAAAGCGGGCCTTTGTGCCTAGTTTCTTCATCCCCTTAAGGGGGGATTTGTGTTGTGGTTTGCTTTTGTCTCTTTAATTTGTGCATGCCTAAATCTAATAATCAATTACACAAGTCAAGCAATATCAAACACACTACAACCCTCTAACTCTATGCATGTTAAAATCAATTCTCAGATTCTCATGTGTTTTTCTTAGTTTCAAGTAACTTCCTTTCTTCAGTTAGTTTTGTTTGCAACAACATTTTTTCAAGCAATATCTTGTGGATCTCTCTCTCTCAAATACAAAGCAGGGTATATAAAACTTAAGTGTTGCAAATCATATCTCTTATTTTTTTCAAAATGTTTATACAAAGTGCCTCAATTACAAGCAAGGTGTGTGTAATCCATCTTTTCATTTTCGTCAAAGTAATTGAACCTTGCTAGTCTAATAGGGAAATCCTTTAAGATTGTAAGTTCATTGGGAGGAAAGGGCCTGGAAGTGACCTGCGAAGTAAGATGGTTCGCCGTGTTGTACGTCCAACACTTTCGGTGAGTTTACTCGTGAGACCATTGGGTTTCGGTAAACTCTCAGTGAGTCCAAGCAGAGAACAAACTTCTTAAGGGGCCAAACACTTTCACTAATTAATCACAAAATTAACCTTAGTAAAATCCTCGATCTACACTGCCCACGCTCCATTTAAGGCACTGGTTAAAACATACTATCTATCTTTTGTCTTATGCGAGCAATTTTATTCATGTTTTGAAGCATTTATCTTTCATGTGAGCAGTCTTTACATTTATGTATTCTATCTAACTTTTATGCTTAAGTCTTGCAGATCTTGTATCCTTTGATAACATATATACATGCTCATGGACAAGTATCTTATTTGATTATCTGAAGATTATATATGCATGTTTATAAGCAAGTGCTTTTGATTATGATGATGGTGAATGATAAATGTTAGTTGATCAAGTTTTATTTCAAGCAATAAACTCCTAGAATAAAGTGGTCTTTCTTTCTTAGTTTAGAAAGCCTTAGTTTTATTTTGTAGGAACTACCCCCCTTGGCTTTGCTAGGAGTTGGCCTAGACGGAGGAGTTGAGGATCAGGTGACAACACCTTGACTCGAGACTTGCCCCCAAGGACACACTAAGTGGATTGAAGGTTTCTTCCATGTTACCCCAAGTGTGTATTAGGACGACAACACGTCCTATTGGGCTAGAGTCTACTGGAAAAGGGTTGTTCTTGGAAAGGATCAAATCCAAGTCATGCAAGTAGGTGAGGTGGATGGGGATGCCTGGGCAAAAGGTGCAGTGATAGCAATGATGGCTTACCGGTGGGTGCCTCTATGGAGGGTGAGCTGTACCTGTCATGGATGCAATGTTTCCAAGCCCATTCACGCCTCTTATCTTCATTCTTTTTCTTCCAAGATACTAGTCAAAGGACACTGCCCTGGCTTGGTGACCAGTGGTGGCAATGTTAGCCACAAGCATTTCACGAAAATGAGAAGGCTGGCTCGTGATGAGACCCCCTTTCTCTTGGCTATGCCACCAAGAGCCACTACCCTGGCGTGGTGACCAAATATTGGTAGTGTCATACCGCTAGATTCTCATGGACCTAATAGGCTGGCTCGTGATGAGACCCCCTATCCTCTAACCAGGTCTTATCTTATTGTTTTTTCTTTCAAGATTCTAGTCAAGGGACACTGCCCTGGCTTGGTGACCAGAGGTGGCAATGTTACCCACAAGTACTTTCACGGAAATGAGAAGTCTAGTTCGTTATGAGACTCCCTTTCTCTTGGCCATGCAACCAAGAGCCACTACCCTGGCGTGGTAACCAACTGTTGGTAGTGTCATACCGTTAAGCACCCATGGACCTAATGGGTTGGCTCGTGATGAGACCCCGCATCCCTCAACTAGGTCTTGATTTATTTCTTACGGGTCCCTCTGTTTCTTGCTGAGAAGCCTTTTATTGCTTTCTCAGGGATCCCTGGGCGAAGCATCTTGAGGTTTTATTCTTAGGCTTTTATTTTCAGCTGCTTTTACCCCCCAGGCCTTTAGCCCATTTATCCCACAAGGTAAGGTACAACCCCTAAATTAATGGCTAACCCTATGCCCAGACCAGTGTAATGGGATGGGTGAGCAGGAAATAAGGTGGAAAATGGTATGTATGACGGGAACGGACAATGGCTTTTCAAAAATCCCCCCAGTGGCAACTCAAAACCTATGGACACAAGCTTGCTAGGGCATCCTGTCATTCTCCCCAGACATGGTCAAGTGGACAAGCATAAGATCCAAGTACCTATTAGAAAAAAAGGAATCAAATGCACATATTCAAAGGTTTTGAGGATCAGAGTGACACATACCATGATACCCGAACTCATTACCTCATGGAGCAAGAACCATCTCTAATGCAGGACCAAGCCGAAGGTGATGGATGCTGCTGTTGCTGCTGACAAAGTGGAGGCGCTGAAAGGGAGAAAAGATGGGCCTTCCAGGGCCATGCTGAAGTCGATCTGGCTCTCGGTACTCCATGTCTAGGACCCCCTAGACATAATCTCCTAGTTATCCCTGAAAGTGGGGGATAACATCACCCACAAACACCTAGTGGAAATGAGAAGGCTGGCTCGTAATGAGACCCCCTTTCTCTTAGCCATGCAACTGAGGGCCATTACCCTGGTTTGGTGACCATATGATGGCAATGTCATACCACTAGATATTCATGGACGTGATAAATCGGCTCGTGATGAGACCTCCTATCCTTCAACTAACCCTTTAAGCATTCTTTATCATATTGTAGGTCCCCTTTACTAAAAAATAAGCGTTTCACTGCTTTCTTGGGTGATCTCTAGGCGAAGCATCTAGAAGGTTCATACAAGGATTTTATCTTATACCCAACATCAATCCCTCTAGGCCTTCAACCCCTTCTTCCCATAGAATGAGGAACAACCCCTTCTTGGGTCAATACATCCTAAACTCCCAAGAGATAAGTAAATGGGGGGAAATAATGATGGAAAGAGGTAAGTATGGTCGGGAACGGTACGATGGCTCTTTAAGGGAGTTCCTAGTAGCAAACCCATCCCCAAGGACGACCACTTACAAGGGCAAAATGTCAACCACCAAGGTGAAGCAGGGCAAAAGGCATAATGTCCAAGCATATATCATGAAATCTAGAGAAATCTAAGATACAACATACTCAAATGGCTTACATATTGAAATGATGCTCACCATAATACTAACTTGTACCTCATGGAGCAGGGCCCACTGCCTTCAGGAAGACAGCTGATGTGGTGGATGCCATCTGGAAATCTGCGACGATCTGTGGTGGTGAGGGGGTCTCCATCTGTGCAAAAGGATACTGCTGGTCATTTAGTCTCTCGACACTCCATATTTACAACCCGAGGGCCTCGAGACATAATCTCCTTAGTTATCCACAAAATGGGGATAACAACGCTATTTACCAAAATAGCGCGATATTATCGCGCTATGATCTAAAATGTCGCAGGCACGCGGAAATGGCCAGAAATAAAGCCGGTTTTTGTTTTTTTTTAAGTCATTTTGCAATTAGACTGTGGGGTTTGGAGAGCAAAGGAGGAAGAGGGGAGTTTGCCTTCAACCAAGTGTTGAGATTTGGGTACCTTGGAAAGTGGTCCCCTTGTGTTTGTGAGCTTCTAAACACATGTGGGAAGTACTTTGTACCATGTACCATGTACTTTATGTCTAATTTCACTTTGACTTAGGAGATTTAAGTGAAAAGTGAAATTTGGTCATTTTAGCCTAAAATGACAATTAATTCACTTTGTGGGTGAATTGAGGGACATAAAGTGAAACTATGGAAACTTAAGTAAAGTGGATTTTGAGTTGAGATTCATTTGAGATGATCTCAACCATTGATTAGGGTTGAGATGAGATGATCTTATCCACTCACTTTTTAGGTTTCCTTATGCTTCCTTAAGGAGGGCGCAAGGGCAAAGGAGAGCTCATTTTATTCATTGTTATGTTCACCAAGAGAGTTGGGAGAGGAGCATGAGGATGAGGTTGGATGCATTGAGTGAGGAAAGCTTGGGCGCCCACATTCATGGTGGTAGCCATCAAGATTAGTCCTTCAGTTATTTGTGGAGCTAGTTCTTTCTAGGAGGAGGGTGCACTTGAGGAGGAGGGTGCGCAACTAGCAGGGAGGACTTGCAGAGATCAATTTTCCTTGAGGACACTTTCAGTGGAGAGCTACAACACAGATTCAAAGTACTATGGGAGGGTTTCTCCATCAGAGCTTCCAGTTGGCAGAGAGCTTCAGTTCAGTGGTTTTGGCAACTTGCGAGGAGGGCGCACCATCCTAGGGTGCATCTTCTTCATTTGGACTTGTGTTTCAGCTTGGTTCAAGCTGCTATTGTATTAGGTTCAACTGTTTATTGTACTTGTTGTATTCCACCTTCTTTTCTTCACATTTATACACTCAGATTCCAAACTGTTTTTTTCCCAGGGGGGTTTTATCCAGGGTCATGTTGACCAAAAATACATGTGTTCATTTTCATGTATGCTAGTGTTTAGAACAACATTATTTCAGATCTAAAAGATCTCTAGGTGTGGTACATAGATTGTGGTATGCATGTGCTAACATCTTGTGACTAAAACTACATGCTAGAGCACCTTAATGGCCTATGTAACCGTAATGAAACAACAAAGAAGTTACTGAACAATTTGCTATTATAAAACAACAACAAACCCTTGTTTGACAGTTGAAATTTAGAGCCAACTTGAGGTCAAAGACAAATCTAGTTGGCAGCTTGTTAGGACCTGGAAAATCTTCACCAAGGATGAGGAGGAGCGGGATCTTGAGCACCATAACTTGTCCATTGTGAAGTTGGGATTGATTTCCCTCAAGCATGGGCACATTTGCAGGTATGGGCTGTTGAGTGAAATTTGTGTCATATAAATTCTCAACGATTTAATATCAACCAGGGATGCTCGTAAGCTTGTGATGATGCCAACAAAATATATGCAGGAGTAGGCATCTAACTCTAATCTAAGAAAATTCAATCAAATCCTAAC
>ML780236.1:911591-922170 GCA_009831015.1 Picea engelmannii
TGCAGAGGTATCCTACATTGTTTTGGACTCCTTGTGCTGCACATTGTATAGATTTGATTTTAGAGGATATGGGAAAAATTCCTTATATCAGGGACATTGTTGAATCGACTAAGAGCATCACAAAATTCATATATAATCATGCAACTGTGCTTAGCTTGATGAGAAGATTGAAAAATAACAGGGAGTTGGTGCGTCCTGCAATCACGTGCTTTGCCACTAGCTTCATATCTCTTCGATCTATCTTTTGGCTTGTTTGCGGGACCTGAAGATGATGTTTGTTTCACATGAGTGGGATGATTTATCATTTAGCTGTAAACCGGAGGGGGAGGGCATATGCAGGCTAGTGTCATACTAGGAGAGCTTATGGGTGGGAGTTGAAGAGGTGGTTTCCATTAGTGAACCTTTGGCAAAGGTTCTTCGGTTGGTTGATGGAGACAAGCCCACAATGGGCTACTTGTATGAGGCCATGGATAGGGCCAACAAAGCCATTTGTGCCTACTATGATGACAAGGGAGATGATGTATTTTAGAGACAACTATAGATACGGGGAGTGATTGATTAGCGATGGAACAATACAATTCATCGCCCGATTCATGTTGCAGGGATCTACCTCAATCCCACATTCTCTTATTCATGTGGTTTTAGATTTGATGTTTAGGTTATGGAAGGATTCCTCACATGTGTTGAAAGAATGGTGCTAAGTCATGAAGAACATGCAGAGATTTCCAAAGAAATGGAAATATATAGGATGTCTGGTGGGACTTTTGGCTTTCAGATGGCTATAGATGATAGGAAGACCAAAATGCTAGGTAAACTTCAGTGAATTTCAAATTTCATTGTCTTTTCTTTCAACTTTGTAACTTTCAAATTTCAATGTCTTTTCTTATGTTTCTCTGATTTGTTGTAGATGCTTGGTGGACAAGCTATGGTGGTAGAGTACCCCATCTACAAAAACTTGCCATTCGGGTGCTTAGCCAAACATGTAGCTCTTCAGGATGTGAGCGCAACTGGAGTGCATTTGAGAAAATACACACCAAGAAGCGCAACAGGTTACAAATTTTCAAATTAAAAACTTTAATTCATTATAAATTATAATTATATTACTATTATAAATTTATAATTTATGGCCCCCATACAGGTTGGAATCCTGGTGCCTTAATGACATAGTATATGTCTACTACAATCTCCGATTGTTGGTGAGGCAGATTCAGAAAACACCTGATGTGGACGCCCTTTCGTTGGATGGGATTGACACCAGTGTTGAATGGAGGGTTGAGTCTAAGAGGCCTATCTTGGAATCGATGCCCGATTGGATACAAGAGGAGGTAGAGGGGGCAGTAGCAGAGGAGGAGGAGGAGGAGGAGGAGGAGGATGTTAAAGAGTAGAGTCAACCACCATCTTCACGGACTCCGACTGAGGGAATTGTACTTGGCAGTAGCACCGGTAGAGGACACCAGAGTCTAGCTCCTGCTTCTTCTATAGGACGTCAGAGTCTAGTGCTAGCCCCAGGGGCTGGGCTTCTTCCTCTAGAGGAAAAGCTATCATCTTTTCCTGTAAAAGGGGCAGAGCGAATCATTAGACTTTATTTGATTTCATTGTAGATGACTCATGATGATGAGATACATTCGTCACTTATTATATTTTTTGATGATATTTTGAGTCTTTAGACTCAGGACATGATTCAGTGTTGATCTGTAGGTTGTGATGTATTCGAGTTTACTAGACATCTTATACATCTTATACATCTTATATATCAGTTCTCTTTTCATATTTATGTGGAAATGCATTTATTTGATGTTGTTGATGCTTTAGATATTTAAAAAATTGAAAAAAATGAATATTTTTGTATTTTTTTCGTTCTTACGACATTTTCCGATATTTTCCCCGATGTCGCTGATATTTTCATTTTCGGACCCTCGACAATATTTTGCCACTCCCAATGTTAGTAACACTGATAAATACACACTAAAAATTCTTCTTGTGATCTAGATCATTCTTTGGCATACTGGCTCATCTCTCTTATAATGTGTTTTATGCCTAAGGGCACCTATGTCTTTGCCGTTCTCTGTTGTTCATGGGTTCATTTCTCTATTGTGCTTGATGATTCTCTCTCTCTAGTGCACTTGTGATCAGCTCTACTGCTGCTGTTTTAAGGTTACCTCAGCTGTTATTGCAGATTTCTCTCTAGTGCAATTGTGCTAGGGCATCTTTTCTCTCTAAGGATCGCACTTCCCTAGTGCTGCTATTCTCTCCATTTATTGCAGGTTTTAAGGTTTGCTGGTCATTCTGTTTGGTTCTTCTCTCTTTTATGGATCTCAACACACACAATGGATGAGCTACTGAAATTGTCTTGAAAGAAGTTATACACTTAGAAGATTTTTTATGTCCAACTGTATGCTGTTATGAAATGCTTTATTTTGCACTATCTAAAAGAAATCCAATGGATGACTGCTTGGAGAATTTTGACTTGCATTTGGTTCTGTACGAAATTATATCAAGGTAGTTACTGTCAGTTTCATATGACTAAATTTTCTAAATTGAGAAGTGGTTTTACTGAATATTGACATAACTGGGCTTTGTTTTGCTGAGATGTACAGGGGTGATACTATTCCCAAACACCTTATAGACACAGCCGAAGAGTACCTACCACGTGATCCTGTCTTGCTACTTAACATTTCTGGGGCAAGTTCCTAGAATCTGGTTAAGGCTATAGTCAGTTGACTGTGTTGCATTTTATAGGAGTCGGTTTATTTTTATATCTCACGTTATTCATTTATTGATACAAATGACTTCAGGTAATGAATGGAGTGGTACAAGTCGGCAAATCTGCTACATGGCTTCATATGGATATCATGGATGACAACATTCAGATGGAGCCTTACCTGTCTGATGAGCCGTTGCCTGACCAATCTCAGAATTGCAGTTCCTCTATGATCTTAATGCATGAAAACAAGGAATTAGGGGAGCTAAGCAATGCCAAAGGGAACAAACAAAGGGTTATGCATCCAAGCTACATTCTTGACTTTAGCAACTTATTTATAGGTAAAACATGCAACCCTATAATGTACAGTTTTCAATATCTGGTGTATTTTAATCCTTGAGCAGAATTCGTGAAGAAAAGCACTTGACATGTGTTTGGCTAGTGCATCTTAATGCCTGATTTGGTGAGGTCTGTTTTTTCAACTCTAATCTAAGGCTCTAGTTTCCTTTGTCCATTGTTTTCTCCCGAGATCCTTTCTTGGAATGCTCCTTACCTTTCTAATATTGGTTCAAAATTTGGTAAACTGCTTGCATCTAATATGGTCAATGGACATTATGAGGATTAATTTTGCATTCGCAAGCACATGCCAGGTTGGTCTTGGTGATAGCTGTTCCCCAGGAAAAAAATCAAGATATCATTTCTTTGAAATTTGATAAAATTCTGGAGCTTACAGTTTATTAGGAACTTCATTTTTCTGTGGCTATTGGTCCATAGCTTGCTGCATGATTATTCATATGAAGTGTATTGCAAACATTAATATTCCACTTTGTCTCTTTCTCGTAAGTACATGAAACATGTAAAACCATTGCACAGGCTGGAACTGTGAAATGAAATGAAACGAAATTATCTTAATGTGTACTCAACCAAATAATAACTCTCATTGACCTATCACTTTGTTCTATGATGACTGTCAATAAGTTCATCCAGAGTTGATTAATACCCCCACTGATGAACCATCGTGGGTGCATGTGAATTTTAGAACTTCTATTTATACATCAATATTTGTTGTTTGTTGCCTTGATTGGTGAGTTTGTGGTGTTGTCATGAAGGGCATTCCTTAAGAAACTTTGATTAAATTTGTTGTGCAAATGTACTTCTTTTCCACCATGCTTAACTTCTAACTTCTCTTATATGTCCTTGGCAAGGTCTTGTCATGAATTTATGGTTATTGCTTGCTTGCAAGCTGTTGCTTTTCATATTTTTGTTGCATTTTCCTTTGGTGCTTGTACTTTGTACTTCATTTTAAATTCAATACTTTTGTAACTCCCATGTCTTTTGTAATATCCCCTCACTATGCTGCTGTTATATTCTTGAATTTACTGCTGTTATGTTGGTAATTTTGGCTCAAAACTTTCGTCAAACACTTGACACACAACCTGTAAGAATCCCCTAATAATTGCTGTTATGTTTGTTGCATGACTGCTGAAAGTTTAATGCTGATTTGGGTTAGGAGTTTTGTCAAACACTTTGCTGATATACCTCATTTCACTGTAAAAACACCCTCTGACTGCTGTAGGTTTATTACCCATGTAAGACCTTTATCAAATACTTGTTTTGCACACTCTAAACCCACTGTAAACACCTTGATGTGGCTGTTATAGACATTTAGTGTAATTCTGGGTCAAGTATTTTGACAAACAGTTTGCACTCATACTCATTTTTCCACTGCAAATCTCCCTTTCTATTTGCTGTAGCTTATTGTTGGATGCAGGGCTCTTATTAAACACTTTGTGGCACATTCAAAACCCATTGTAAGCCCATTGTAAACCCTTTTCACTGCTGTTATATTTATGTGTTTGCTGCTGTGTGTTTTCAGTGTTGTTTGCAATGGAGAGACAAGTATTTGAAGCCAAGGATATGCTTTATTGCTTTCAATATGAGAGACAGGGAACACAAAATGACAAAATCTCCATTAAAACAGCAAAAACATAAGTCAGCACCCAATAGATCAGATCTGATCTCATTAAAATCTAACCTGTTACAATGTTTGGCAGTTTAGTTGGCTAGAAAGAACCCTCCAATAAGCATGCATCTTTCTCCAGCAAGGAAATTCATTCCCCAACAATAGAACTCGGCTCTAGTATGAGATTTCGGCCCAGCATTAAAAGAATACGGCCCAGCCACAAAAAAACTCACCCAGCATAATGAAATTGGCCTTTTGGTAGTGAAATTCGGCCCAGCTGTAAGAAATTCTCCTTTAGGAATTGGAACTCATCCCAGCAGCAAGGAATTAGGCCCTTAGGCCATGAAACTCAGTCCAGTACACATGGAACTTCGGCACCACAGGAACCAACTCAGCCAACACGAGAAATCGGCCTCTCCCAAGGAAAATATGTCTTCAATGAAACCCCAATCTACTGCAATAAAAGACGGTTCTTTCCTCACAATTGAAGCAAGTGGAAGATCTGAATGATCTTCCCCACCAAATGGCTAGGGTGGATCTCTCACCACCGAAACCTGATTAGCTAGGGCAGAATCTTTCACCACTGAAACCAATCCAAACACAAAGGGTTTCCTCCAAACCCCAAAGGCTCCAAGATCTCTTCAAATCAAATCAAATAATCATCAACATAATTAGAGAATATGAGCTCTTATCTCTCTTTTATACTCCCTTTCACCTTTTTCCCCTCAAGTGACTTTTAATTCATCTTTAATATTTTCTCATAAAATCACTTTATTAATTTAATAAACCTTTTTATTCTAAAAAGTGATTTATTTGACTTTAAATCAATTACGGCTACTGGAAGTCACTTTTTTATCATCTCAAACTTTAGATCTTTTCATCCCGGTTCCAATGAGCTATTACACGAAGGTATCCCCTTAGAAAATACGATCCAAATAATAGCTTCAGTTTATTTAATTAAAGTATGCTCAATAATAACCCAAAATTATGGAAATCGTCAGAATGCTATGGAACCAAGAGCGAACTGTGCGGAGATGATCTTGATGATGAAAGATGGTGAATGGACTAGCCTGGGCCCCATATAACTCCCCAAATTGCTCGAGCTCACTATTATCCTCATTTTACTTCTGTGGTCAAGCTGACATAAACTCATAGGGTCACCTCTGACTGTGTTAGAATTTTATGCTTGTTCAATTTTATCAACTTTCTTTACCATTTCATATTAGCAGAAGCATAACTGAAGCATAAACCATATACAATAATTGTAGTATATAACTAGGATCACAAGAAGAAAACCATGCACAAGATACACAAGAATTTATCCTAGGAAACCCTTTTGCACAAGGGAAGAAAACCCAACAACCTTTCACTAGAATATATATATTTGTCCAAGAGAAGATACAAGAGCAGAAGAAGAATAGCGCTCCAACTCCAAAAGATAGCGCACTAGTCCAATATAGCGAAATATACACAAGAGAGAAAGATATCCAAGTGATGTGTTACAAATGAGAGATAACTCTCCTATATATATATGTCCAAAGTGTGAACTGTCACGTCCAAGTAGTGTCTCTTGGTAGGGGCCGACTTGAACCTTTTGTCTTCTGCGCCAGGCTTGGGTCCTTCTCCTTCTCTTGACGTCATAGTGAAAGGTCTCCTTCATCACGTCACACATGGCTACAACCAATGTGGACCTTCTCAACTCTTCTTGGGGCTACGACCCACTAGAATACACTAGGGCTACAACCACATAGTGTGAGTCATCATCGTCAAGGGCTACAACCACAAGACGTGTCCACAAGGGCTACAACCACAAGGGACGATGGGCTACAATCCATAATATCCCAACCACTTGGGCTACAACCCAAGGGTTGCGGGGCACCAACCCAGTACAATATCCCAACCACATGGGCTACAACCCAAGGGTCGTTGGGCACCAACCCAGTACAACTTATCAGTGCATTGATAAGTGTCATACTCATCTCAGTCCATCGAGGAGTATCATCACAGGTCAACCCAACTCAGTCCATCGAGGAGTATCATCACAAGTCAACCCAACTCAGTCCATCGAGGAGTACGTAGAATGTCTCACCAAGCTGCAATCATCAACAGATTGCAGCGTAGGGGAATCCAAAAATGGGGACATTACATCTTCTGATGTAAATATAAGAAGTATTTTAACAAAAAAAAACTTCCATGTCTTCAAAAATTTCACCGAAAAGTTTCTCAATAGCAGAGAAGTTTGCAATTTACTTACTGAGCTTTCTTTGAGAGACTCTTTTTGGTCCAGTGGACGTAAAACCAAAATTTGCATAACAATATCAGTCTCTCTCATGTGTGCATATGCTTGCCAAAGGTTTTATGCTAAACCAAGGAGGGAATTTATGCTGAATTAGGAATTACAACCATGAACTTAAGCTAAATAAATGAGATACGAAGCTAAATTGAAGTCATGAGAACTGATCAACCAAACTAGTGGGCTTAGGATTTAGGTTAGATGAGGTGAATTGTTGCTTTCAGTAGGCACTGGTTAGCTTTGTATGGTTATGAGCTGGTTGACTTTGGTCATTTTGCTCAAGCGGCTTAGCTTGGTTGCTTGAATGTTGTTTTCTGGTTCAAGTTAGCTGAAGGTCTAACAATAAGACACATAAACAAATGTATATGCATTTATTACTACCTGTTGCAAGTTCATTTCTGCACTCATCTTTGGGTTTGTTTTGAGGCCAAAATACTACAAACCTATACGATTTGATCCGGATCTAAAAGCAGGTACTGTTCTGAACCTATTTGAAGCACAGATTGGTCTTTGCATTTATTTGTGGCTATAAATCAATGCTGTATATGTCGTGTCGGGGAAAGTGTCGGTGAGGGTCCAGAATGTAACTTCTCGGTGACATCGGCGAAAAATGTCGCAAGACCTCAAAAAAATACAAAAACACTCATTTTTTTCAATTTTTTAAACTTGTAAAGCAACAACAACATCAAATAAACACTTTGCTACATAAATATGAAAATACAACCAATAAATAAGATGCATAAGATGTCAAGTGGTCACATATCGTTACTAAACTGAAAATTCCGAAACATGTTCTTGATAGGATGATAGTAGATACAAAATCACATCAAATGATCAAAATAAATGTATCTCATGAGATGAATCATCATGGGGCATCTAGATACTAAATAGTACATGATAAAATGAAAATGATAGATCATAGGAATCCAAATCATTGATTCCCTCTATGTCGTGCTGCAACTGTTGCTCTAGCCCTTTTACGGGTAAAGGGCACCGATTTTCCTCTGAAAGCAGTAGGTGGTCGCGGAGGTACTCTAGATGAGCTTGGAGTGGAAGCTGCAACTGCTCCAAATTCTCCATCTGAGGTGGTAAGTGATGGGGACGAGGTGGAAGGAAAAGTGTGTTGCCTCATCCCAATCCCAATGGACCCAAGTCCAACTCTAGGTATGGCTCTTCGTGGAGGTGGTGGTGGCATTGGATCCACTGGAAGTCCAATCTCCTTCTCAGCCTCTGTATCCACTGGAAGTCCAATCTCCTTCTCAGCCTTTGTATCCACTGGAAGTGGAACATCGTCCTCCTCCTCCTCCTCCTCTGTTGCCCCCTCCTCCCTCAAATCATTTACATGCTCTTCCAACCACTCGGGGGCCTCCTCCATCTCAGGCTCCTGAATTTCCACCCTCCACTGACTGGTGGTGTCAATGTTATCCAATGAAATGGCTTCTATGTCAGGTTCTTTGTCAAGTTGCGTCACCCACAACCTTAGATTGTAGTAAACATATACCAAGTCATTAAGGTGCTGGGTACCTAACCTGTATGAACATTGAGAGCTATAGTTAGTGATGGTAAATAAATAGTAATTACTAAATTGTAAAAATTAAAATTAAAAAAAATATAAACAATTTAAATTTTGATTGTTGCATTTTTTAACATTTCTAACCTATTGTGCTTCTCGAAGTGTATCTTTTCAAAGACACTCCAATTGCACTCACACCCTGAAGAATTGCAAGTTTGACTAAGCACTCAAACGTCAAGTTTCTGCAGCTCTGGGAGCTTTCCACCATAGTGTTTCCACCAAACATCTACAATGAATAAAATGAAAGGAAGACAACGAATTATATTTCGGATTTCCATCAAGTAATAAATGTCATATATAATATATAGAAAGGAATAAACAAAATTTGAAATTGAAGCTTACCTGGCATCCTTATGGTCCTATCTTGGACAACCATATCATAGCCCAACATCCCGGATGCCATCCTATATATCTCATTCTGTCTAGAAATCTCTGAGTGTTCAGTAGGAGTCAACACCATCCTCTGAACACACTGGAGGAAACCATCAATGACCTCACCATCAAAATTAAATCACAAGGTACACAACATTTTATCACAGGAGAGCAAGATCACTGAGAGAAACACAATCACAAGGTACACAACATTTTATCTTGGGAAACCCTCATGGGGGAGAAAACCCAGCAAAAATTTCCTTAATATAGATTGCCAATACAATGCCAAGATAAAAGACCAAACACTAGAGAATATCCAAGACTGAGCAATGCACCTCTCTCTTCTCCTTCTAACTGCAGCTTTCTTCAAACTTGCGCACTAGATGAGTGACTTGAGTGAGAGTGAGTGAATGAGGCGTTGACCTCTCTTATTTATACTAGCTAAGGAGCACTAGGGTTGTGTCTTTTCATCAAGCATAGCCGACTTCTTCAACTAGTGGCTAAAACCACTTTAATTATCCCTAGGGGATTACTTCATCAGAGGGAGGGTCATAGGTTGATACTTCATCATTTTGCTCGGGTTCCATCTCCTCAGCCATGTCTTCAACAATCCCTTGTTGAATGATGGTTTGTTCCCCTTCTTCCTGGAAATCATCAACGAATTTTTCATGGGAAAACAAACTTTCCATACTAAGAGTCCCTGAGGTGAAGAGGTCTTTTATCCCAAATAAGGAGATGTTTCGTTCAATTCTTGTAGCCATGTCGTAAGCTTCATCGAGCGTCCTTGGGCCCTTTTTACTGAGGGGCAAGCCTAGGTGTGCCAGGATCGCATGGGTATAGAGATGGACAATATACTTGTCTTCAGGACGATGGCTTCTAGGAATTTGAGATAGAGTGCCCTCAAACCTACTCTGGAAGTCAAATAGGGTTTCATTCTCAGCTTGTTTTATATGCTCAAATCTTTTTAGCAGTACTGAGATGTCTCCCAATCTTATGCCCCATTCTTTGAGAAAGACTTCTTCTAGCTGGTCCATGGAGGTGATGCCAGCATCGGGAAGATCATCATACCATCCTTTAGCATTCCCGTGAAGAGTGGTGGGAAAAATTTTCATCACTACATTTTCGGCGTCATCATCGACAGGATGGAGTCCAAAATAAGAATAAAAATTATTCACGTGAAAGTCAGCTCTTTCCCCATCGCTACCAGTGAATTTAGGGAGCCATCTTTCTTCTATCGGGGGCATTTGTCGTGGGTATCCAGGGATTTTGCTCATGTCTAAAGGTTTGTAATTCTCGGGATCCCATTGTGAAGTCATTGTTGGCTTCATCATTAGTGGAGTCGCCAGATAGTTTTCTTGAAACTAGCAAAGAAATAGGGAAAAAACACCCTAGTGGAGTCGCCAGGTAAGCTTGTAAGATAAGGCTCTGAGGCAAGGCTTAGCGAAAAGATTTGTCGTTTGAGGAGAATTGACTCAGTGTTCCCCGACAATGGCGCCAAAATGTTATCGCACAGTTTGTAGCTAGGTCAAATGGTTGAGAAGTAGAAGGCCAAACTGGCGTAACAGGAACCTATCCCACCCAATGTCACCACGATGGGGAGGTTCTTTCTCTTTAGGGAGGTTAGGCCCAGGGGAGACGTCCCCGGTAACCTGGAGTTTTGAAGAGGCAAAAGTTTAA
>ML780236.1:934988-947237 GCA_009831015.1 Picea engelmannii
GGTGACATGTAAATTTTGTGGTTCCACCCCCTTTACCTCCCCCAAGCCTTGTGACATACTTCCACAGAGGTGTGTAATTCCTTCCTCCTCTCCTTGGTCTGTGTTGTCCACTTCTATTTCTTCGTCACTATCATGGTTATTTCAACGTGAAGTTCCCACCACCACCATCAAAATAAAACATGGAACCAATATGACATACCACATTAACATCATCATCATGATTGTTGAACCTTGATAATAAGTTGCTACCTGCATTAGAATGATGGAGGAGAAATGGGAAAGAGTAGGAGAAGAAAACATTCAAATATTCAACATAGCATAATACACTAGTTTACAACAAATGGATTTTATTTATTTTTAAACAAGAAACAAGAACGGGCTTAAGAGGCTACCTCTTTATCTCTCCAATGGTGGTTGAATATGACTATGGTAGCCTTCAATCTCCCTTCTAAGCTCTCACAAATGGAAGCCTTAAATATTTCTTCCAAGCTCTCCAATCTCCCTATGGAAGCCTTCAATATTCCTTCCAAGTTCTCCAATCCCTTCAAAGCTCTCAAATCTCCCTTCATTCTCCTTCAATCTTCCCTCAATCCCATCAATAACTAGCAAGAACCCTCTCAAAACCCTCCTAGCAAAGATGAGTGAAATGAGAAATAGAATGAGAGAAAAATGGAGTGAGTCAGTGTTTTATTCCCTTAGAAACCCTAGCCATACCTTTTCCTCTCTTATGGAACCTTGTCTTGGTTCCCACTCACTGCCAAAACAAAAAAAAATACCCTCTTTCCTCACACGCGCGGATTGAAGGGGAATCCTTAGGGAGCGTTTTTTTAATGGAGGGAGCGCACATGGAGTGAAAGTTCCCTGGGCAGGGAGCGAAACACTCCCTTAGGGAGCGCGCTTCGGGAACGGGGGCGTGCGGGGGGGATGCGCTCCCTAGTAGCCTAGGTCTGGAAGTTCACGGTAACTGCTACATAATCTGGAAAACTCGCCCTAATGGCGATACCCGTCGGAATGAGCTAGAAATTGTCTCAAAAGAAGCGCCCTGACCTCTAGGCAGATCCTGATGACTATCAGACTGAAGATCCGACCTCTGAAGCTCCGGATGTCACCCAATAGGGGTTTGCGCACCTCCTGGGTTGTGCGTAATGTTCCCAAGCCAATTTTTTCGCTTGGGGACACTAGCTAACCACTGAATCCACTGTTTTACTGTTTGTGTTTGCAAGTTGGCCACTGATATTTTGGCCTTAGGGTTTTATTCAGTTATTCAGTACAGTTTTATCAAGATATATTCAATACAATGCAAGATCTCATCAATACACAAGATATGGAACCATAAAGCACAACTCTGGCCTTTTATTATGAGAAGTAAGAACCTGATACAATATAGAAGCAGATTTGGAATAACAGTAGATGGCTCCAAGATAAAGATATGAGTTGCTACAAAATGCTCTTGGAAATACAAGATTTGCCTCCCAAAGGCTGAATGCAAGATGAATGATCCAATACAAAAAGCTAGGGTTTTTCCCAACCCTCTAGCTATTGGCACGTCCTGCTGAAAGAATATGAAGACCAAGGGTTTGGCCCTCCTGAAGAAGACTTCCAAATGCTACCAAGCTCCACCAAGTGACAGATTAGGTCAAGGGAAACCCCTTCTTGAAGTATGAAGTCCAAATACTAAGTCTTCCCCCTCCAATTGTTGAAAACCCTAATCTGGTACGGCCCTCCTGAAACCCTGAAGTGCTAACAATTCGGCATGGATGAGTGAGGGCTCCAAATCACCTGAAACTCTCTAGCATGATAGATCAAGTAGCCACAAGCCCCTAGGAGAAGTTTCAAGGTCAGATCTGAGGTAGAGCCTCCTAGATCTGAGAATCTCTGAATCACCAAGATGGCCTCCTTCCTTCAAAGCCGTCCCAACCTGTAGATAATAACTTGGCCGTAGTAACGCCTCAAGAAAACCTCCAAACTGATGAGCAAGGTCCTGCAAGCAAAACCCAAATGCAGGAATCTCCAAAAGCTCTGTCAAATAGCTGGATCAAACTGTTCCTCAAGCAATGGTGCGCCCCTGCTAGAAAACTCTAACTGGTACGACCCTGCTGGTCTCCTCAATAGATGATGAGTGTAGAATGATGTGGGTGGAGTATTTCATCCCCGAGACCAAGCTTGGAACAAGGTGAGTGGAATCTTTCACCACTGAGTTGTTCTCTAGGGTTTGTAATCTCAAAACGCTCAAAACTGTGTGCTCAAGAACTCAACAAGCAAAATACCAAATATCCAAGATGGAATGAAAGGTGCGCCCTAGCCTTTCTTTTATACCTCCATTCTATTTTCCTATTGAGTTAGTTTAACCCTAGGTTCAACTCCTAACTCAACCTCCAACGTCAACTTCAAATTATAACATTAGTTTGGTTGACTTTTCCCCATGCTGTGTGAGACTATGGTCTAGTGGGGATGTCTAGACCACTAAGTCTTCCCAGACCTCTTCATCAAGAGGTGGGGGACATTACAGTCTCCCCTGCTAGAAATTGCTTGTCCTCAAGCAATTCCAAACCTGTCTCCCGCACCACCTGTTCATTCTCCCACGTGGCATCCTCAATGGGTAAATCTTTCCATTTGATCAGGTACCCTTTGATGCTTCTCTTCGGGAGCTTCTTCTCCCGAACCTCCAGTATCTCCTTCGGAATCAGAACCAATTGCCCTTCTTCATCTAGAGGTGGCAACACCTCAAGGGGCGTGATGTGTTGGCTAATGGCCCTCTTCAGGTAGGACACATAGAAGACATTATGTATCTTGCTACCCTGTGGGAGCTCCAACACATAAGCTACGACCCCTACCTTCCTGCTGATCCTGTAGGGCCCAAAGAAATGTGGTTGGAGCTTCTCTGCTCCACTTCTTTTTATAGAAGCCTGCCTGTATGGTTGGAGCCTTTGGTAAACTAAGTCACCAACCTCAAAAGTATGCTCAACCCTGTGTTTATCTGCTTGGACATTCTGCTGGTTCTATGCCCTCTGTAAGTGATCCTTCAGTTCCCTGAGGATGTCCTGACTCTGTTGTACCCAATCCTGTACCATCAGGGCCCTGCTGTCACCAAAAGCAATCTCTACGAAAGAGTGGATCATAACTGTACAACGCCTTGAATGGGGTCATGCTTATGGACATGTGATGGGTGGTGTTGTAGCAGTATTCCTCCAAATGTAGCCATCTGACCCACGCCTTCTGCTGCCCAGCCACATAATTCCTGAGATAGCCTTCCACCCATTTGTTGACTATTTCGGTTTGCCCTTCCGTCTGAAGATGATAGCTAGTACTAGGAGTCAAGGCTGTACCAACTAGCCTGAATAACTCCTGCCAGATGGTACTCATGAATTTGCTATCCCTGTCACTAACAATGGTTTTGGGTAAATCATGAAGTTTGAAGATCTCCTTGAAGAATAATTCGACCACCTGTGCTGCACTGAAATTTGTAGCAATGGAGAAGAACTGTGCAAACTTTGTCAACCTGTCCACCACCACGAAAATACAATCCTTCCCCTGCACCTTTGGCAACCCTGTGATGAAATCCATGGATATGCTTTCCCACTTGTGTTCTGGGATGGGTAGGGGTTGCAACAATCTTTTCAGGTGAGTGTGCTCATCCTTATTCTCTTGGCAAGTAGTACACTCCTTGACGTGATTCATCACATCCTCCTTGAGGCCCTTCCATGAGGACCTCTCCCTCGCCTGCCTGTATGTCTTGCCAATCCCTTGGTGCCTCGCCATCGGTGAGTTATGACAGGTCTGCAACACTTTGGCCTTGAAGGTCGATTCAGGAACCAAAAAGATTCGGCCCTTATAATAGATGATGCCATCAATGACCCTGAAGTTATCGTTCTGTATTTGCCCATCCATTACCTGACAAGCGAACTGATTTTCTGAGTATTCCATCACCAAGTGGTCCTTCCAATCGACCGACACATCTGTTATGGCATAAATTGATGGCCTTCTGGACAATGCATCTGCCACCACGTTGTTTTTCCCTTTGACGAATTCAATGTCAAAGTCATAGGTCTGTATTCTGCTTACCCATTTTTGTTGTCTTTCATTTAAGTCCTTTTGCTCCAAGAAGTACTTAAGACCTTTATGATTTGATTTCACCACAAACCAAGCACCTACCAGGTATTGTCTTAATTTGGCCAGAGCGTGCATGATGGCCAGCATCTCTTTGTCGTATATAGTGTAAAGGAACTCAGGTCCCCTGAGTTTTCGGCTCTCATAGGCAAGAGGGTGCCTATTTTGCATCAGTACGACCCCATTACCTTCTCCTGAGGCATCACACTCCAAAGTGAAAGGTTGGCCGAAATCTGGTAGGGCTAAGACTGGGCATGTGGTCATCACCTTTTTCATCTTATCGAATGTTAATTGGGCCTCCTCACTCCATTTGAAAGCTCCCTTCTTGGTCAAATCGGTCAAAGGTGCACAAAACTGTGAGAATCCTTTGACAAACTTCCTGTAGTAAGTGCAAATGCCTAGAAATCCCCTCAACTCTGTAAGGGTTTTAGGTGTAGGCCAATCCATTATTGCCTGAATCTTCTCCTGATGTACCTGTACTCCCTTAACTCCGATGATGTGTCCCAAGTAAAGGACCTCCGTCATTCCAAATTCACATTTGGACTCCTTAGCATACAATGATTGCTTCTCCATGATAGACATAATCTGGTCCACATGCTGAAGGTGTTCCTCCCATGTCTTGCTATAAATGAGAAAGTCATCAAAGAATACCAAGAGATGCTTCCTCAACTGTTTGTTGAAGACATGGTTCATACATGATTGGAACGTGGCTGGGCATTGGTTAACCCGAATGGCATCACTAAGAACTCATAGTGACCATAGTGACACCTGAAAGCAGTTTTTGGGATGTCCTCCTCCCTCATTTTGATTTGATGGTAGCCAAAGTGTAGGTCAATTTTTGTAAAATAGACAGCCCCATGCATCTCGTCCAAAAGCTCATCAATCCTTTGTATGGGATACCTGTTTTTGATTGTTTTCTTATTTAATGCCCGAAAGTCAATGCACATGTGCATGGTTCCATCCTTCTTCTTGACCAACACTACTGAAGAAGCAAAAGGGTTGGAACTCGACCTGATGTGCCCCATATCCAAGAGCTCTTTGATTGCCTTCTCTATCTCGTCTTTGTACTTCTTCGGATGTCTATAAGGTGTGGTGATGACTGGTTTTGCTCCTGCCTCCAACTCAATGATGTGCTCAAACCCCCTGTCTGGTGGCACCCCTGGTGGAATAGGTCCAAACACTTTGTTGTGTTTGTCAATGATCTCCTGAATTTCGGGTGTGTAGTAAACCTTGCCCTCTTGTCCACACGTGTCGAAATTTTGCACTCAGCTGCATACACTATCTCTTCTCTCCTAAAGATGGCCTCCATCCTCTTGGCTGTAACTACCTTGGCTGAGTTACCTGTCATGCCTCAGAGAACTACCTTTCGTCCACCCTCCTCTGTGAAAGACATCTCCATGGTCTTGTAGTTGGTGGTGATAGGCCCCAACGTATTGAGCCACTGAACTCCAAGGATTATGTTTGTGTCCGGAAGGTCCATCACATAGACATCCTGTACCAAATCATGCCTACCCAATGTAAGCTTCATGCCCGGAATGTACCTGTTACAAGGCATGGTGCTTCCACCTGCTACCTCCACCTTGAACCCTTCAATTTCAACCGTGGGTATATGCCTCCTCTGTAGCAATGTTGAGTCAATAAAGTTGTGAGAGGCTCCCCCATCAATCAATACTGACACCTTTTGCCCCTGCAAGACTCCTCTCATCCTAAAAGTGTTGTACTTGGGCACCCCACTGATGGATGCCAAGGTGGCTCTCTCCTCAGTTGTACTGTCATGACCTGTGGCCTCATCTGCAATCTCTGTGGTGTCTGCCTCCATGTTCTGAATGTGGCCGAAATCATCCTCCTCATTGTCAGAAGTCACCTCTATGTAGTGAACTTGGGCACGGCCCATGCATTTGCGTGATGGGTTCCATGGCTCTTTGCAAGTGTAGCATAATTGCTTCCTCCTCAATTCCCTTCTGGTATTCTCATCCAGCCTGCCTCTTCCCCTGTCAAACCCCCTTGGGTCACATCCTCCTGGGTTCAATGGAGGTCTCTGATCTCTTCCTCCTGTGTTAAGAGGTGGTCTAGGCACAAATTTTGGCTTTGCAGCTGGTCCTAGGTCACTCATCCTCCAGATAGCATCCTGTAGGTTGGTAGGCTTAAAAGCCTTTACCTAACCCTTCAAGGGTTCCATCAACCCCTCAGTGAAGAGCATCATGAGTTTGGTCTGTGACACATCCTGCACCATGACTGCTAGCCTCTGGAATTCCTCAATGTACACCTTTGGTGCTCCTGTCTGTCTGAGCTGTGTGAGCTCCCGGAAATGTAACTCAGGATTCCCCTGGTCAAACCTGTCAAAGAGTCTCTGAGTGAACTCAGTGTATGCCACTATCTGATTGTGGCCTAGTGTGGTCAATCCATGATACCACCAATCATGAGCTTTTCCATCCAAGTACATGGTGGCAAACTCGATGGCTTCCATCTCCCTCATGGGGTTAAGCTGCACATAAGTGTCCAGCTTCTGTACCCATCCTTTTGCTGTCATCTTGGCCGTACCATCAAAGTAGGGAATCTCCATCTTCCTTGCTCTGTGCTCAAACTCATAGTTGCTCCTGTGGTTCGAACTTCGACCTAGGTTTGTTTATGAATTTAAGTTGACAGTATTGATCTAGGGACATCTGCCTTTGAATTGTTATACTCAAATCATTGTACTCCTTGGTACACTATGCCATCTGCTCAACAAAGTCATCCACCTGCTCATGCTGTGCATGTTCATCTGTGAACGTGGGCAAGTATGGTCTAGGAGTAGCCCTGCTACCTATCTGTCCATGTGGTGCGCTCCCTCTGTTGCTTGCCTCAGACTGATGATAGGGAATATACTCTGGATTATACCTGTTTCCTCCGCGAGATCCACCCGTCTCCCTGTTGTCATTCATCTATGGAACTTTCCCCTTGTGAGTCATCTGTAACAACAGATCGGCTATCTTTGCCTGGTTCTCATCTATCTTCCTCAAGTTCTCATCTACCTTCCTCAAGGTCTCCGATATTTCGGCCTGCCCCCTACGATTTGTCCCATGATTTTCCTGCAAATGGCGGGCCAATATACTCTCTGTCTGATCTAAGGACTTACGAAAACCTTGTGTCAAGATGGCCAAGCCTTGTGGCTCATTGTCATCACCTGAACCCTCCATTTCGACTTTTGTTTCACTGGTTTGTTTCTTCCTTCGGCCCATATAGATACCACTGAACTTCTGCATGCGCTAATCCTCACAGGATGGGAAGATCAGAGCTCTGATACCACTGTAATGTTCTCAAGCCAATTTTTTCGCTTGGGGACACTAGCTAACCACTGAATGAACTGTTTTACTATTTGTGTTTGCAGGTTGGCCACTGATATTTCGGCCTTAGGGTTTTATTCAGTTATTTAGTACAGTTTTATCAAGATATATTCAATACAATGCAAGATCTCATCAATACACAATATATGGAACCATAAAGCACAGATCTGACCTTTTATCATGAGAAGTAAGAACCTGATACAATATAGAAGCAGATCTGGAATAACATCAGATGGCTCCAAGATAAAGATATGAGCTGCTACAAAATGCTCCCGAAAATACAAGATAAGCCTCCCAAAGGCTGAATGCAAGATGAATGATCCAATACAAAAAGCTAGGGTTTTGCCCAACCCTCTAGCTGCTAGCACGTCATGCTGAAAGAATATGAAGACCAAGGGTTCGACCTTGCTGAAGAAGACTTCCAAATGCTACCAAACTCCACCAAGTGACAGATCAGGTCAAGGGAAACCCCTTCCTGAAGTATGAAGTCCAAATACTAAGTCTTCCCCCTCCAACTGCTGAAAATCCTAATCTGGTACGAGCTTCCTGAAACCCCGAAGTGCCAACAATTCGGCCTGGATGAGTGAGGTCTCCAAATCACTTGAAACTCTCTAGGATGATAGATCAAGTAGCCACACGCCCCTAGGAGAAGTTTCAAGGTCAGATCTGAGGTAGAGCCTCCTAGATCTGAGAATCTTTGAATCACCAAGATGGCCTCCTTCCTTCAAAGCCATCCCAACCTATAGATAATAACCTGGCCGTAGTAACTCCTCAAGAAAACCTCCAAATTGATGAGCAAGGTCCTGCAAGCAAAACCCAAATGCTAGAATCTCCAAAAGCTCTGTCAAATAGCTGGATCGAACTATTCCTCAAGCAATGGTGCACCCCTGCTGGAAAACCCTAACTGGTACGACTCTGCTGCTCTCTTGAATAGATGATGAGTGTAGAATGGTGTGGGTGGAGTATTTCATCCTCGAGACCAAGCTTGGAACAAGGTGAGTGGAATCTTTTA
This sequence comes from Picea engelmannii, assembly GCA_009831015.1. Lineage (NCBI taxonomy): Eukaryota > Viridiplantae > Streptophyta > Pinopsida > Pinales > Pinaceae > Picea > Picea engelmannii. The sequence goes on from ML780236.1 coordinate 943,431, forward strand.
CCACTGAGTTGTTCTCTAGGGTTTGTAATCTCAAAACCCTCAAAACTGTGTGCTCAAGAGCTCAACAAGCAAAATACCAAATATCCAAGATGGAATGAAAGGTGCGCCCTAGCCTTTCTTTTATACCTCCATTCTATTTTCCTGTTGAGTTAGTTTAACCCTAGGTTCAACTCCTAACTCAACCTCCAGCGTTCTAATTCTCCATTGAGTTACTTTTTGCCCTTTTTATCTTTTTCCTAAGTCAACTTCAAATTATAACATTAGTTTGGTTGACCTTTCCCCATGCTCTGTGAGACTATGGTCTAGTGGGGATGTCTAGACCACTAAGTCTTCCTAGACCTCTTCATCAAGAGGTGGGGACATTACACTGTGGCAGTGCACCCTAGTGATCCCACCGGCGAAATCTGACGATGTATGACTCGGAACGATCGTCCTGGCATCCTCTGTAATAGGTCAGAAGGGTTTCCTCAGATCTGCTACGGAATACCCCCTGGAACCCCAAATGTACTTCCTCAAGCGTTGGGCCCTAAATGACTATTTTCTGCTTTCTGGGAGATTCCACCATTGGAAATTGACTATAGGTGGCTCAATAGGTGTGCCCTGGCTAGCTCTCTAATGGGTCGGAAGGAATTGGTCAAATACTGAACTGTCTCAAGCGGCCACACAAACCCTCTCTCTAACCCTTGCACCCTCACTAGTTGAGTTGCACAATCACTGAACTGGATACCTGTAATGCATGGTGAAATACCTGGATGGTATCTCCGATAGGCTAGGGTGTGTCTCTCAACATAGAAACCGATCAATGGTGGTAGTTTCCTCCAGAAATCCACAAAAGAACAAAGGGGTCGATTTCCCCCTCCTCTACAAATATCTCAACATCAAATCATAACATAATGAAGAATTAGGTCGAATTCCTCCCTTTATACTCTTCTCGATCTAATTCACCATTGACATCACTTAAGCTAGGCACTTTTCCTCCTAAGGTGAGTAATTAATTAATTAAGTCCCCCTTTAACACCTTTTCGTTCTATTTCTTCATTGACTTAGGCTTAAGTGACTTTTCCTATGCTTTTTGGCTTAATTCTTCGTTTATCCATCAAATCACCCTTATTTCTCCTCTTGTTCCCTGTTTGTGCCTAACTATAGTCTACGAGAACAAATAGACTACTAAGTCACTCCTTGCTGGCCTACTCTTGGGAACGGGACATCACAGTGGTGTTGGACAGGTTAACCAAATTTGCTCATTTCTTTGTTATTCCCTTGGATTATACAACAACGCAGGTGGCAAAATTATTCTTTCAGGAGGTATTTAGACTGCATGGGTTATCCAAGACGATTGTCAGTGACAGGGAAGGTGGTATTGTAACAAAACTCTCCTAGATGTAGCCATTTGATCCAGGTCCTCTGCTGTCCCGCTACATAATTCCTCAAGTATTCCTCAAGCCATTTGTTTACTATTTTTGTTTTTCCATTAGTCTGAGCCTTGAGGGTGATAACTTGTGCTAGGGGTCAAATCAATGCATTTTGGAAACAACTCTTCAGGATGGTTGACACTGATTTGACCCCTAGCACAAGTTATCACCCTCAGACTGATGGGAAAACAAAAGTAGTAAACAAATGGCTTAAGGGATACTTGAGGAATTATGTAGCGGGGCAGTAGAGGACCTAGATCAAATGGCTACATCTAGGAGAGTTTTGTTACAATACCACCTTCCACATGTCTATCAGTATGACCCCTTTCACTGCACTATATAGCTATGATGCTCCGACATTTTTTGATATGGTGTTTGGAGACAACCGAGCACCTAGGGCCAAGGATTGGATTCAGGAAAGCCAAAACATTCTGAAAGCCCTCAAGGACAACTTACAAACAACTCAGAATCAACAAAAAATATATGCAAATAGGCGCAGAGTGGAATGTAGCTTTGAAGTGGGTGACTTGGTATATTTGAGGCTACAACCTTACATGAAATCTTCTCTTAAGAAGAAAGGAGCATAGAAACTAAAGCCCCGCTTCTATGGACCTTATCAGATTACTAGGAGAGTAGGAGAAGTGGCCTATGAACTTGAGTTGCTTGAGGGGCATAAAATTCACAATGTATTCCATGTCTCTTGCCTTAAAAAAGCGGTGGGTCAACAAGTTACAACATCATCTGAGTTGCCCCCACTTGATGAAGAGGGATGGTTGATCTTGATTCCAGAAGAGATCTTACAGGTTCGGGAAAGGAAGTTGAGAAACAGGGTCATTCGGGAGTACCTCGTCAGGTGGAAGGAACTACCAGTGGAGGATGCTACATGGGAAGGGGAACATGTACTTCAACATCCAGCCTTACGATTGCTTGAGGACAAGCAGTTTCAGGCAAGGAGGACTGTAATGTCCCCTTCTGCTTAAGCATCAGAGCCCAACCCGCTAGCCTATTTGATTCCCGTAGGTTAGGCTGGGCATTTAAAAAGGGGAATTAATTAATGGCTTATGTCACTTGGGTTTAACTGGTGATATAAATTCATTTAATTATGAAGGTGGAATAAAGTAATAAAGTCAAATATTTAAATAAAGTGACTTTATTTATAAAAGACAGGAAATTAATAAATTACTCACTGGAGAAATATAAAAGGGGGAAAACAGGGATTCTCCTCATTATTGATCATTAGTATCTCTTGGAATTGGAATTGGAATTGAGAGCTTTCGTAGCTTTTTGGCGTTGAGGAAGGAAACCCTCGACGAACATTGGATTCGATGGTGAAACTAATCCATCCTATTCAATTCAGGGAGTAGATCATCCAGATCTACTGTTGGAGGTTCATTGTGGTAGATTCCATCTTTGGTGATTGAGTTTCTCGTATCGACAGTTGAGATTGTGCTTTAGTGTGGAGGAGTTCATATTCTTGTCGTTGGGATTTTATTTCTTGAGCGGTGTTTCTTCATTGGCAGCTGATATTTTCCTTGTGGGTCAAGTTTTCTCTTTGGGGAGGCCGAGTTCCCATTTCCAGGCGAAATACCTTCTTGAGGGGGATGAACTAAGGTTGTGGTGGTCGTTTCTATGTGCTGAACTGAAGATTTCCACATTGGGTCGACTTCTCTATTATTGGGGATGACTTTCATGGTGGGGATGAGTTATATTGAGGCAGGGACGAGTTGTCATTTCTGCTGAGTTGATTTCAGGGTTGTTATTTGTTGTTGGGCGATTCTGGTGAGTGGGTCGACTTCATTATCTTTTCTACAGTGGGCGATCTCATACTTGGGTGAGTTTAATAGATGGTCGCTGCATTGTGGGTGAATTTGCTATTGATTTGGAGGATCGATTAGTGTCTTCAAGGAGGAGGGAATAAGTGCTGCCTGTTATTGCTCAGTTTGTAGGATAGGTCAAGTAGCTTAAAAGGAAAAGTCAAACTGGCGTAACAGGAGCTTCCCCACCCACTGTCACCTCGATGGGGAGCTCTTTCTATTCAGGGTGGCTAATCCCAAGGGAGACGTCCCTAGTAATCTGGGGTGTTGAAGGAAAAGGATCAAGGGTTTAAGGCTCAAAGGCTAAGATAAGCTTTCCCTTCACAGATTACTGCCAAGAAGATAGTCAAAGATAAGGTATTCCACTGAAAGGGCACCTGTTTGCGAGACAAGGCAAATAAAACTAAAACGTGCAGCAGTGGTTAGTACTTCATAAACTAATGACTATCTTTAACATACATGAGCATAAATAAATGTAATTATTGACGAAGTCAATGATTGCAATCAAAGTTATGGCTTAATATTACTCCTTCAATAAATACCAAATGATAATAGCATCCAATGTGTAAAATCAATCCTTG
>ML780236.1:974661-991979 GCA_009831015.1 Picea engelmannii
GGACGAGTTGGTTAACTTCGGCCACCGTTTCTTTCCTTATCGGGGTTCAACGGTCATTGACGGAGCACGCGACTTCGGGCCTCGCGACCTCGGGACTTTGGGTCCCATGAAGGGGGACGATTGACGACCGAGGCGCGACGTCATGAGAAGCGAGACCGCGGGATCGRCATTTCGGGATTTCTGAGTCCGGGTGCGGGAGGACACATCCTCCGCGCGGCGAGAAGCGAAGGAAGAGTCAACGTTGACTTTCCTCGGTCTCGGGAACCCGGGAAAAAGACATTCGACGTCGGGATTCGCGAGAGGTGAGACTCCGATTCTTCTCCCCAGGCAAGTTATAAAGGGGGAAGCGTGTGTGAGAGAGACTGTGGGTTGCGAAACCCCGAAAGGGGGGAGGAAGAGTGTCAACTCTTCGGGCCGCGGATTTGCGAAGGTCCTGGTGGGGCGACCGTGCTCGCGAGGGGCAGGGTGGCCGTCATTATTGTTGTTGATGATTGCAGCTATGTGAGAGATTCTCCAGCTTACAAACCTCTGAGATGTGGATCATTACAGCTATGTGAGTCTTTCTCTCAGCTTACAAACCTGAGAGAAAGCCCCTAAGAAGGGTACGTGGTTCCTACCTGAGACTGAGCTGGAACGTAGAGATGACCTCCTCCATTCGGAGAGTTGTGAAGAACTCCAGATGATTATTCAGTGGGAAAGGCGTTCTGTTGAGTAAGATGTGCCTGTGGTTGAGCACAAGGTGAACGTGCGAAACCCCAAAGTGTTGGGTGCATCGTCATGTGAACATAAATGAAGATGATGTATTAGCCTCCTCTAAGCAGCAGAGTTGACGAGAAAACTCCAGATGATTCTCCTGTGTGAGGCAATGGGAAAGAAGATCTGTAGAGTGGACGTGCTTGTGGACGAGCACAGGTGAATGCTTGAAGATTTGGTTCTCCTGTGTAATGTAGTGAGCTAGAGATATAGACATCCCTATGGATGTGCCCCTAGTGGATGAGCACTAGTGGGTGTATCAGATCCTTTGCTATATTGTACAAGAGTCAGATTTGCTTGTAACCCTAATTGTAATGTAAAGGGTACAGGTCAGCCCTACCTTAATGTAACTGGTAATTAATGTAAAAGATAATTAATCTGGTTAATATTAATTATATTATAAACTAAGTGAGGTCGGCCCTGTTGTGCCAATAATCACTTATGTTGACAGGATTAGGTTAGTATAAGTAAAGGTAAAATCCTCTTTGAGAAAACATATATTTCACATGAGTTTGGAAATTTCAGCAAGTACACCTTCTTGGGAAAAGTGCACACCTCTCTTGGGTGCTAGTCTTCTAGGGCTTGAGCACCCTCTTGTGTGCTAGGTCTTATTGGTGGTGAAGGTCTTTCTCTTGAAGAATATAGCAAAGGATTTGGCTGGGTTTTCTTCCCTTGTTGAGAAGGGTTTCCCAGAATACTTCTTGTGTTCTTGTGCATGGTGCTTCTTCTTGTGATCTTGGTTGTTGCAACATTTATGGTGATGGTTAAATGATAAAAATGGAATGAACTTCATGCTTAATCTTGACTATTGAAAAATCAACAACTACTTTGTAATATAATTTTTATATCAATGTTTAAATGGCAAAGAAGATAATGTATTTTTTTTTAAGGTGAAATATTCTCATTTAATTTTATTTTTTGGGGGGGTAAAATGCTTATAAATGTAGAAACACCTATATGAAAAATATTATTCTTAAAAAAATATCACATAAACTTTAGGGACTTCGAAAAATAGAGTAATGCTTATAGATGCAGAAACACCTATATGAAAAAGATTATTCAATTAAAATAATATCACATAAAAGCATAATATTATGGTTATATTCATTCATTCTAGTTGATAATTGTTATATATTTGTACTTAAACTATTAGAGTGGACAAATCTCAAGATTGGTAGGTTGCCCAATTTATAAATGCACAAATCATGATAGTCTCTTTTCGAAATTTGAAACATATATAGTATTCTCTTTTTGAAATTTGAATTTGTTTTGTAACACTTTTTTTTATACCTGATTACCATATAATCATTGATATATGTATACATATATAGTATTCTCTTTTTGAAATTTGAATTTGTTTTGTAACATAAATTACCATATGATCATTGATATATGTATAATTTATATGGCAGAAAGTACCAAAAGCATATAATATTTATAAGTTTGTTAAAAAATGAATTTATTTTTTTTCAAAAAATTTAATTTTAAAATATTCATTAAATATAATTATTCATATTTAAAAGTACGATTAGCCTAGTTTTTTATAATAAATATATATTAAAATAAGATTAAATTTAAAAATATCATAAAGATAAGATTAAATCTCAAAATAATAATAATAGTTTAAAATTTTAATTTTAATTACTTATAGAGAAAAACAATTTTATATAACAATATATATACTTTATATATGTTTAATATAAAATGTTTAAAAAAATTATGTTTCAAATTCTAATTCTAATTACTTTATATAGAAATTGATTATTTTATATTAAGATAGTTAACTGGAGATTTATCAAGCATCAAGAGGGATCAAATATCTCAAGGTGTAAACTTTTCCTCAAGTTTTGCACTTTGATAACTGGAAATTTATTAAGCATCAAGAGGGATAAATCTCTCAAGGTGTAAACATTTCCTCCAATTTTGCACTTTAAAAGAGGTTTGCACCTCTAAAGATTTGATCCCTCTCAAAGTTTGATAGACGCAGGTTTTAAATGACTCTAGACTGGTATTTGGAAAATGGTGAATTTCTCAATCATGATCTTTAACTACACAAAACATAATAACCTAAAAATATTTAAATCTTGATTTTACATTTAAATAATTATTTTGCTTATTTAATAAAAAAAAATCTTTATCAAATAAAATTTGTTATACACACACAAAGTCTTAGCTAAATTATTGGGGAATCAAGAAAGAGGCCACTTTGTAAAATAAGGATAACATTAAAATATTATTATATATGTGAGAAATTGTGGTGCAATAGAGAATTAGAAGAAGAAAGTAAGATATTATAAGCACCTGACCAATTTTAAAAGATCAATTGTATCCTTTTGTTTTAACTAGCTTAAATAAGAAAAACAACATTTTTAAAATAAGAAAAAACGCTCATGAGCTATATAGTGAAGTAGGGTGTTGAACATCGTCCTCCTATATATATGTATGTATTGTAAAGTGTTTTATCTCCATAAATCTAATTTATTGTTTTCCAAGTTCTTAAAATAATTGGTAAGCTTTACAATCACCCTTCAAAATATGCATTCTTAGTAGTATTATGTTAATATATATTTGTATATACCTACAAAATTTGCATATAAATTTAATATAATACCTCGATTTTGACTATGCAGGATAAGTAATGTATAATGTTAATGATGGCATGGTTAGAAGTCTAGACATGGATTTGTTTTTGAACATGTCATACTACATTAACTATTCACTAGGTTATAAACCACTCTTGCGATGTATTTTGGTTTGTACACAGGGAGTTATGATTATAATATTAAAACCACTAAAACATTTTAAGCAAACATAGGGGTTGAGTCCACCTTAGGGGAAGAAAGAAGACTAAGGAGAATCAATATATTTGATTGTTTCTTTGACCTTATTCAAATTTCTTCAAATTTACCTTATGATTAACTAAGTCCTTTCATCTTGGAAAGATATAATCCAAATGAATGATACATGTTCTCATTGAAAAGGAATGTGGTGTTAGTTTCCATGGAAGTATTTAAGATGCATTTTCAGCCATGCAAGGGTTCCTCCTTCATGTTCATTCATTCTATGGGTACCTTATGGTTGTTGTTCATTCTATGACCAAAACTTGTGATTTTTTTAGAAAAAACCAACAATTACTAATAACTAATAGAAGAGATTCCATTGCATGCACTGCAACGTTGGAGGAAAAGGGGTTTGCCTAAGGGATTTCATTATAGTGAAGACAACTCCTTTCTTGGAGTTGTGTAGGGTTAAGAGGGGAGAGTGTGTCTAGTTGAAGATGGATTTTTGTGCAAGAAGAATTATAGTGATATTCACATTGTCCTAGCACTCTGGATTGTGTTGTGTGAGAGAGTTTGGGGAAAGTTAGGAATAATTCAACCTTGTGGCCTCATATCCCTAGCTTGGGGTGGCTTCTGTAATAAAGTGCTCACAATTGGGTAGAAAAGTGCATGTTTGCAACTAATTGGTGGTAAATTTCATAGACAATAAGTATTCATTCTTGTTGTTTGATATTCGTTGGTTATTCATTTATGGGTTGGGCCTTGTGAGAGAGTTTAGAGCTAGCGAGGAGGAATTATTCTATGTGGTCTCATATCCCTAGAGTGCCTATAGTTGGATGGAAAAGTGCATGTTTGTAGGGAATTGGTGGTGAATTTAATAGAGGATTAATATCCATTCTTGTTGTTTGATATTTGTTTGTTATTCATTTATGGGTTGGATTGTGTGAGAGAGTTCAGATCTAGCCAAGTATAAATTTTTTGTGTGGTCTCATATCCCCAGCTTGGGGTGGTCTCTGCAATAGAGTTTTTATGGTTGGGTGGACAAGTGCATGTTTGTAGCCAATTGGTGGTGAATTCCATAGATGATAAGTATTCATTCTTGTTACTTGATATTTTTTTGTTATTCATGATGTTATGAATGACAATGGTTACCAATCTGGGTGCAATGAGTAATTGGGCAAGAGTTAATATGCTTATGGTGAATTTTTTGAATGCAATGTCAAAATGATTGCATTTTTATTTTAATAATTTGTTGTGAATGCCATTACTTTCTTAGAATAATGCATGTGCATTGGGGAGAAATGTTGGGCATGCAAATGGGTAAATAGAAAAGATGTCGTTTTTGTTTATTATTTCCATTATAATTGTCCGTTGGGAATTAATTGGAGCATCAATGCATGAATTCTATGTATAAAGTGGGAATTTGAAGTTGAATGGTTTTCTTTTTGAATAGAATTTCATTTGAATGTTACGTATCTTTTAGATTTTACCTGACATTGTTTCCCCATAAGTATGCATTGATAAAAAAAAACCGTGCATTTCCTCCCTAAACTAACCTTGAGCTCTATTGGTAAATCTGGTTTGGTAATGGAGAAGAGTTTTTTGGACTCAGGTGCGTTGGTGATTAAGGGAGTTTGATTCGAGCACACCGCGACTAATTAACTCTATTGGACAATTTTGTATTCTCTATTTACAAGTAATGATTAGATTCAAATGATGCACATTAAAGGATTTTAACTACATTATCTTTGTTTTTTTTATTATAAGCCAAGACATCAATATGCAATCATGCAAAATCTAAAATTGCACTGGTAAAAACATATTTAATCACAAATTAATAGTAGGACACTTGCTTTTAAAATTGGAGGCGAATTGCCAATATGACATTTCTAACTTTGATATTTTAAACATGAAGCACTACATCAAAATGAATTAATAGACCTAATACAAACTCAAAAAATTCTTCTTCTTTTATATGCTTTTAACTTCTTTTTTTTCAATCAACCCCATATAAACATTAAATCTGTTGGGTGTCATTTGTTAATATTCTTCTTCAAAATAAGTAATATTAAAAAAGATTTTAATATTTTTCAACATCCCACAAACTCATATCAACCTAAAACAAGATTTAGTCTTATTTGACATCTAAACCTACCTCATAATTTTGAAATAAGATCTTTTTTATGTAATCTAAAGACTTCTTTAAAATTCACTTCATGCTACTTTCTAATTTACTTATAATAAGCTTAGTATGCTAATGTCAAATCAATTTACTCATTTAATTAAAAAAAAATTAATCATTAAAAATTTCAAAAAATTATTCCCACAATTTATTATTATAAAAATATATTTTCTAATAACATCATTTTAAATTTTAACATATTCTTATCAACACAATATAAAATTCAATCATGTAACTATCAACCTCACAATACTAACACAACATCTAAAATTTTTCTAATGTTTTTTTCCATATTATTCATATTTTAATATCATCGTATTTATTTTACTTAAACTTCAAATTATTTCATTATTTCATTAAAATTTTTAACCAAACTACAAACTTTACGTTACTAATTACACTTGCTAACCAAAATCCATGTAACTTTTTGAATAAACATACATTTGGTAACGTAAATATAATTAAATATTTATTAAATACTTCAACCATATCATAGCATGGCATCTTATTGAGTTTCAAGACACGATTTAATCGATTCAGTATTAACAAAAAGCACCCTCATTATCGATTTCTTAGTACGAATGCTATATTAATGAAAACATTGGTTAATTTATTCTACTATTATAAGGCAAAAGTTTTTAAATAAAAATAGATTGCTACACCTCATTTTTTAAGGAAAATACTTACCATGTTTAAAAGATCAATGTGAGTATGTATAATATTAAAAAATACTCACCATATCCAAAATATCCTAAAATATCCTAAAATATCCATGTGTTATGTACAAAGGAGAATATAGTACACCAAATCACCTTTGCCTTATTGAGATTGTGGCTGCAATAAGATTAAAATAAATTGATATATCTTTTGTATTTTTAGGAAATAATTTTTAGTAATTTGGGAACATATCTTATATGAATAAATGTTTAGAAAAAGAGGAAATAACATAATTGATTTTTTCAAAGAGATAGAATATAATTTTCAAATTGAAAATATAATTGCAATTTAGATGCAATGTTATAGATTGTCTAGAAAATAAGTTGACACAAGTCATTAAGAGATGACTTCTAGTGAATGAATTCGTGGAACATGTATGCAAATCTTTCTTGAATAGTACCTTGACAGTGGTGGGTAAATTGACATTCCTAAAATAGGTATTTAATCATTTTGTGTTTTAGGTAATTAGGGCATTTATCTTATGTGAATCCACTCTTTTCCAACCAAGCTTTAGACGGAAACCCTTGATACAAAATCAACTACACTCAAACTTTGAGTTTATACAAAACCCTATAAGATCATAACTTGCTTGTTGGAGAACCAAGGAATTAGGTAGATCAAAGAGCTAGTGTTCCAAGAGAGAGAGATGGTGTCTAAAAACACCATTACAACACTTAAGTGCAATCGAACATGGCTCAACATGCATATAAGTGTAAGAAACCAATTTTTTTCCATAGTACACAACACATATCACACATGTTCATATGTCACACTTATATCGACCCAAAAGACCATGTTATTTAACAACATGATGTAACCAACTCCCATGTAGTGAGGAAGATGAGGTCCCCATAGGTTGATGAGGGAACATAACGAAATCCTTGATTTGTACCGTGTTTTGCACACTAGTCCACGATTGTGCTCTAATTGCTCAACCAATTGAAATCCTAGCTTTCTTTCGGGGTAAAATTGTTAATACGAAAATAAAAGAGAGCTACCTCTAGCTTCATGCATGTATAAGTTACAAAGGTAAGGTCCGGTACGAATTCAAATTCCTCTGGCTGTAGGTCCAATGGCGTATGGCATAAAGGTGCGATACAATTTCAAACAATCAATCCAAATGAAAACAATACACAGTCCTGAATGATTCACAATAAAAGATTATAAAAACATAACACTTCTAGGTATGAAAACGAAGCACGGCCCAACCATTAATCGCAGTTCAAGGACATAAGGAAAAAGGGCAGGCAAGGTTTATAATAACGGACTTCAATAGTTTATAAATGCAGGAAATAATCTAACCGGAAGAATATAATAAAGGAGGAAGACAACTGGAATGAATGATGGTTTCTATGCTACTAGAAATTGGATTACGGATAATTAAAACAGGAGTGCTATGTCCGCAATAGAGACCATAAATGCAGAAGGATGAAGTCTCTCTTGGGTGAATCGTAAATCCATACAAAAGCAATGAAACATAGAGAAAAAAACATAATTTCATACCATCTAGATGTAAATCAACATGCAATCAAATAATTAAAAATTGTGAAATTTAGATGTGTGTACCTTGAGCGAAGGCGAAGGTTCTGCTGTTGTTGTCCCGCTCTGGCTTGCTAACCGTTGAGACCTCACCGGTACCTCCCAACCAACGCTAGGGGTACTCTTCTTCCCCATGAGCCCCTCGAGCCGCAAAGGGGACACACACACAATACTAGAGAATGCTAGCGTCCCATATCGCCTCGCAAGATCGAGCTACCACTCGTTGTCCGAGTTGGGATCCCCAACTCCCACAAGGAAAGTTTAGTCAAGATAAAATTCCGGCAGCATAACCCGACGTGTACAAGATGTGATCCATACTCTTCCTCTGCCATCCTTTTTATAGAGTTTTCAAGTGATTAGTTTCCCCAAAACCCTCATTAGATTCCTTTGTCATTTATTTAATTAGGAAAAATCTCCCCCGTACACATGTCACCTGATCCCCTAGTTGCACCAAAAAATCAATTTATTAATTAATTAAATTTGCCTATTTCCCTCACCCACCTAAAAGCGTTCCTAAAAACACTCCTCGGTGTCCCATTATTCCCTTACAATTCTTAAATGACTTACGCCTTACTTAAATCCTAGTTGTGTTCATAAATATAAAGTTCCAAATGATAGATTCCTTACTAAGTCAGACATTCCCCTTTTTCTTTAAGTTTCCCTTCTTCTTTAAGTTTCCCCCTTTTTATTTTTAACTAAAATTCAGAATTAGCAAGTGTAGACAAAAACAACCATTTACCCTTTTAATAAATTTAATCCTCCATTATAATTTTTACTTTAATAATTAAAGTTTGAATTTCTTACCCCCCTTTTTGTTACATGTCTATTTAGTTTTTCTTTGTTCACATGTTCTACTTAGACCTAGGTTTTAATTTCACTGGGTTGGGCGACAATTTTTAAGGGAACTTTTAGTTATTAAACTTGACTCCTACCATCATCTATTTTAAGGCAGATCGAGTCCTAAGGAGGCATAGTTTTCTAGGCACTAGGTTTATTAACTTAACACAATTAAAATCGCGACGTGCCCTTCAGGACGCACTATGTGCTCCAAGGGTGCCACTCGCCTCTTTCTGTTTTATTTGTGCGACGTGCCCTTCAAGACGCACTACGTGCTCCAAGGGTGTCACTCGCCTCTTGACTGAATTTGGTAGAGATCAAACCCCTAGAGTCAATACTTCGTTAGGTGATCTTGTGGGAGACTAAGGGCCTTTAAGGAATAAGGACCCTACCTTATTGTGCACCCCTTAGAATCATTGTGAGCGACTATCACAGTCTTCCCTCACGGCATCACGAGTCTCTCGAACTAGGTAATCGTTAACCTACAGTTCGAGCCACGATGGGAGTGCTTGTAGGTTGTGGCAGGGCTGCTGCCACACCTCTCTCTCAATGTCTCTGGTTTTCATGCGTGACCCCTTTACTCCAAATGTGAGTTTGGTTGGCAAGTTATCGTAAGCCTGCATCCATCAAGGAAACATGTCATCTATAACAATCAATATCATAGTATCTAGTCATACGTCACATCTGTAATATCAAAACATTCAAACCATAACAGTGCAATCCCTGATTCGATCTGGAGTCCAAGGAGATCCATCGATGCCATCGCATCCTCTAACGTCCATATTCCTGCACACTCAAGAGAACCCAATCAATAACACCTGTCAATGTAAATACAATGAAAATAACATATCACCGGATCCCCAATATCTCATAATCATAATCAAAACAACCAATCATATAACGAACCAGATCACTTGCATGCAAGTGTCCTCAAAGAATAAGTCCGCTCAGTGCGCGCAAGAGCGGGATGTTACATACGCCCCCTCTTGTTTTAAACTTCATCTTGAAGTTTCACAGTATATAAGTGCCAAAATAAAGTGTATCACAATATCATATGTCTAGCTATCAAACAAAAATGGAAACTGCTGACGCATATCATATGTGTCCTCCCAGGTCACCGAGTGCGGACTATAGTTGTCCCACTGGACCTTGACCTGATCTACTGTTCGACATCGTAGTTGTCGAATCCGATGGTCGGGGATGCGGATTGGCTCCACCATGAGTGCACCCTCATCCGATACCTGCAAGGAACTCATGTCAATAACATGTGTAGGATCACTAACATAATGTCTCAAAACAGATATGTGAAAAACATTGTGCATACGCCTCAAAGAATTAGGCAAGGCTAGTCGATAGGCCACGAGCCCCTTCTTTTCCACAATCTTGAAGGGTCCCATGAACCTAGGAGATAGTTTATCACCCTTTCCAAACTTTATCGAACTCTTATACGGTTTCACCCGCAAGAAGACTCGATCGTCAACTTCATAACTACGGTCGACATGATGCACATCGGCATAACTCTTCTATCGATCCTACGCTTCCTTGATCCTTTGTCTTATTGTTTTTATTTGATATTCCATCTCTTGGATCACTTCTGGTCCCACCAGGACCCTCAAGCCGATCCCAACTCAAAGGTGTACGACACGGTCGCCCATAAATAAACTCAAAAGGCGCCATCTTAATGGTGCTTTGATAACTATTGTTATAAGAAAATTCTACCAGTGGCAAGAATTCTTCCCAACGCTTTTGTTGGTCCATCACGTACATATGCAACATATCCTCCAAAATTTGGTTCATTCACTCGGTATGCCCGTTTGTATCGGGGTGATATGCAGTACTAAAGTTAAGTTGGGTTCCCAATGCCTCTTGGAAACTAGTCCAAAATTGTCCTGTAAAAACTGATCCTCGATAAGATATAATCCTCTTAGGAATGCCATGCAGACTCAGAATCTCGTTGATGAAAACTCTAGCTATGTCAGGTTCCTGATACGTCGTACACACATGAATAAAAGGTGCACTCTTCATCAGAGTGTCGACTACTACAAAAATCGAGTCGTGTCTCCTTGCCGTCAGTGGCAATCCAACAAAGAAATCCATCGAAATGACCTCCCATTTCGATTCCAGAATAACGTGTTGTTGTAGTAATCCTACCGAATGTCTATGTTCATCCTTCACTTGCTGACATTCTAGACATCTTTCCACGTAGTTGAGTATGTTTGCTTTCATTCCCTTCCAGAAGAGTAAGGGTTTAAGGTCTGCCCTAATCTTCATGACTCCTGGGTGAGCCATGTACACTGCTTTATGAGCCTAGTTTAGGATCAAACTCCTTAACTCGTCGTTGGGAAGTATGTAAATTCGATTTTTAAATCTCAATAATTTGTCGTTGTCCAACGTAAATCCCTCAAATTTTGGTACCATCATTGTGTTTTGTCCGATAAAATCCTTGACCTCTTTGTACCAATCATCATCGCGTTGTAAAGTTAGAATATTTTCACGTAGTTTCGTCTGAAGAGGCATCATCGAAAATATGCGCGGTCTCCGACTCAACGTATCAACCACTATGTTCATTGTTTCTTTTATGTAAGCAATCTCAAAATCGTACTCACTAAGCAATTCCGATCAACATCGTTGTCGCGCGTTCAAGTTTCTTTGCGTAAAGATGTGTTGTAAACCACAGTGGTTCATTTTTAGTTTGAAATTTCGTCCAATAAGGTAGTGTCTCCATAATCTCAAGGCATACATAATGGCTAATAGCTCCAAATCATGCGTCGCGTAGTTCTTCTCATGCCTTCTCAACTTTCTCAAGATGTAAGCGATCACTCGACCGTCTTGCATCAAGACTCCACCTAAGCATTCCTTGGATGCATCGGTGCATACCAAGAAATCCTTGTCCATGTTAGGGACCTTTAGTATCAGTGTTGTCGTCAACATATCCCTGAGCCTCCAAAATTATTCCACGCATTTCTTGGTCCAAACAAACCTCTTGTTCTTCTTCTGCAATTCCATAATAGTATTTTCTATCTTCAAAAAACCCTCGACGAACCGTCGATAGTACCCCACTAAGCCCATGAAGCTACACACTTATGGGACATTCATCGGCACATGCCATTCCATAATAGCCTTGACCTTTGATGGATTCACAACTATACCTTCGCTTGAGATGACATGCCCTAAGTAATGAATCTTCGATTGATAAAACGAGCATTTAGACAGTTTCCCAAACAATTTGTTCTCTCATAGACACTATAGTACCAAGCGCGAGTGCTCGCCATGCTCCTCCAACGCCTGCAAATATATCAAAATATCGTCAATGAATACTTGGACGAACTTGTACAAGTATTCGCGGAACATGTCGTTCATCAAACTCATAAACACCCCCGAGACGTTCGTCAGTCCAAACGGTAAAACGATAAAGTCGTAATTTCCAAACCTCGTCTTAAAGGCGGTCTTAGGGATGTCTTCCTCCTTGATCCGTAACTGGTGATACCTTGATCTCAAGTCGATCTTTAAAAACACCGTCATGCCTTTCATCTGATCAAACAGATCATCAATCCTTGGAAATAGATATTGATTCTTGATCATTGCCTTGTTCAATTGACGGTAGTCAATGCAGAGTCTCCATGACCCATCCTTCTTCCATATGAAAATAATAGGTGCACCCCATGGTGACACACTTGGACCTATAATTCCTAGGTCCATCAACTCCTTCAGTTGCATTTTCAACTCTTGTAACTCAGGAGTCGACCTTCGATAAGGCGTTCTAGCTATCAGTTCAGTTCCTGGTTTTAGGTCGATGGTAAATTCCAATTCCCTCTCAAGCGACAACCCTGGTAACTCCTTTGGTAAGACATCTGCAAACTCTCGCAGTACCGAAAGGTTTTCTAGGCCTTCCATCACACCCTTTTCGTTTAACGCGAGGATTGCATAGAGCTTACATCCCTTGCGCATGCTCTTCCGTAGCTGTAAGGAAGAGATGAACCTCGGGGAAACTCCCTGGTTCCAACCTACAATCATGCATCTATGTCCCTCATCATCGACCAAGCTCAAATGTTTCGTCTTACAGTTGAGTATCGCCTCATGCGATTCCAACTAGTCCATACTGATCACAATGTCATAAGACCCTAAGATCATGACATACAGGTTGTCCCTTGTGACAAACTCTCCCAAGTTAAGGCTACAGGTTGTAACCTTCCCTCCGACCTTATGTTTGGATCTCGAAGCCATTTCTACAATTCTAAACTCGTTCTGTTTGACTGCCTTTACATTAATTCTTTTTAGCGCTGCACCAAAAATAAAACTCTATGTAGCACCTAGATCTATCAAAATACTAAGGGTCTGGTCAGTGACGGTACCTGACGTTTCGAGCACAATCGACTCGTGCACTGCCTGGCGGTTATTCATTACTGCATGAATCCGATGGGCCTTGCCCAAATCTCCCACGGTAGTGGGTCCGACTGATCTAAATGCTCTGGCCCTATCAACTGGGTAGTCATGCTAGTAATTTGGCTCTCCACATGTCCAACACCCTTTCTTTGGTCTAGTACTCCTAGTACTTGAAGTAGAAGTTGATGTCCCACCAGCTTAGAACCCTGGTCTGTTCTGTTGAACATGCCTAAACTGTTGTTGTTGCGGTCGATGTTGTTGTTGGGGTTGTGGTCCTCGGTAAGGAGTTTGTTGCTGAGGCATTGGTCGTCAAGGTGTATAGAAAGTGGATCCTCTCTGGATTCCACGATATCCTGGTGAATGTCTAGCTGGTGTCTAATGTTGCTATGTACCAGATGACGCCTGTCCCGCTGGTCTCCCTGGAGTCCTTCTCTGACCCTCGCTGATAAGATCCTCCTCTGCTATGAGGGCCTTCTGGACAACATCATGCAAGGTTTGAGGCATCAGAATCCTCACCTTTTCATGAATGCTGACATTAAGGAAGGACACGAACTTGTTGACCTTATGTTTCTCAGTATTCAGGTGCGGAGCATACCAAAGCAATTCCATGAAACATGCCTCGTACTCGGGCACCGTACGACCTCCCTGTCACAATACATTGAACTCGTTGAGCTGACACTCAATGAATTCATCAGACGGATACCTCTCCCAGAACCATTCCTCGAACAGTTTCCATGACACGTCTTCGACGACCATGTTCAATTGCGGCAGGAGTGTCTTCCACCATAGAAGAGAGCTCCCTTTCAGTTGAAATATCGTCATGCAGACCTTCATGTTGGAGGTATAGTCGCGAAGTGAAAAGAACATTATCATATTCTCTAACCATGCCTCAACAGTTGCATCGTCCGAGGCATCAAAGAACTCGGCAAATTTGACCTTCTCGAGTTCGCGGTGAATTCTACTGGTACCAACCAAGGCACGTGGTGGACCCTCAGGAGGTGTCAAGGCCTTGTCCTCATCTCTATCCAAATGGTTATTCAGTGCCTCAGACATCCTTTGAAAGGACCTCATCAGCCCAACCACATCACCCATAACTATTTGTTCCTTCCCGACAACTTGTTCGTCTCCCTAAGGATTATACCCCTCGGGTGTGGACACTATTTGGGGCATCGCGCCTCCTCCCCTAGCACCCCATCATCTACCTCCGCGACGTCCTCTAACCATGATTACCTGCACAAATACAAATCAATTTAATTAGTGACATTTTATAATCAAGTATTGAATCAATGGAAGTCGTAGTGATCCCAAGTCGCGGGTCGAACCAGCTCTGATACCATATGTAGTGACCCCCATCGTTAAGACAACATGCGGTGCATAATTTTTTTTTTTTTTTTATAAGCAGGAAAGTAACAATGATAATAATCAATCAATGAAACTCGACGATGAACAAAACGCACACAATTTAGGCAACAAACAACGTAACGACCTAGCATACTAGTACATCATGCAGCTGGAAGCAACATACAAAAATCAATCAGACAAAAATAAAAATGACTACCCACCCATCCTACCCTGCAAGGTTAGGACCTCTAGGACACATAAGCAATGCTCAAGCCCAGGTTCCCATCGATTTTGACCATTTAAGGTCTCAAGGTTGGCGACTGTTCTAGGGAACAAGGAGGTGTCTACATCCCGCCCGACACGAGCAAGACAATGCCTACTAAGCTAAAAGACAACATCAAATCAACCAAAGGCAACATCACCAACTGACACACGTAACACGAACCTTCAATGCGAGCAAAAATTAGCAATCAATGGATCAAAATTTGCATGGCGCAAAAATAAATAAACAACAGCCGATCATTAGTGGCCTTTCGTCGCGCACAACCAGATAAATCTAATATTTAGACAATAACTTAAATAACCTTAAATTTACGAGTGCGTGAGAGAACTAACATACACAATATATCTAACTATAATAAACTTGAGGCACAATTCTATTTAAAGTCCAGATGCACTATTTAATCAATCAATCATTAAATAGAATCTGAGGCGTGAGAAGTGATATACCTTCCTGAGTCTTTTATTTAATCACACAAACATCATGTCCATGTAAACAATAACTACACTCATTCAACTTGGCATTTTAAATAAAGAAATGACTAATACAGCTATAACTTGCAATACATCCTTCTAACTCTTACAATTATAGAGTTTATTCTCCATTAAAAACTTTTTCATTATACATCATTAACTAACATAAATCAAAGCTTTCTCCATTCTTCCTAATTACAACCCCTTTTTATCATTAGAAAGAATGATCATCAAATAATTTAAATAAATTAATATTATCCTATAAAAATTATCTTTTAAAATAAGGCAATAGACAAGTCAAGTGAAGTGAAGATACCATCCTTTCAAGGATTAATGTAGAATATTAAGGACACGTATCTTAAAAGTACATCCCTGCCATCTATCTAAAAAGTACATCCTCTTAACATTAATGTAGAATATTAAGGACAACTTTTACATAATAAATTATCATTTATAAATGAACATAATAGAATTACTCTAACATCATGATAGCATCTAAAGTTTAGGCAAGGACAATCGACTATATTTTCAAATAATATTATTAGATAAATAAAACCATTATAAAACAATGTTAGTACCCTATTATAAAACCATTATAATAAAACATGCTAGTACCCTATTATAAGACAGTTATAAAATCAATATAAAAGCCATTAAATCTCTACTGCCATCCCAATGTTTTTGAACTTAGTGACTTTATAACCAATAAAAATTATTATAGGAAAGGAGATCGTACTGCCATGCAGATATTCCTAAATGCATGAGTTGTTCTAACAATTAGAAACAATAAATGGAGATTATAACAGGTTGCCATTCCAAAGGTATTGATTCGGTATGTTCGACTAAAGGGGTAAGTCGAAGCGCTATCGAGTGTGTGGTCCGGCAGGTCATTATTCAATCGGTGTGTTCGTGATGTTATCAGACAAAGGTGATGATATCAGACATACGTTCTCAGACAGATGTTCTCAGATGTCAGTCATTGAGGATAGGTAAGGTGGAGATGTAAGGCGAGGAAATCGGTCTAAATCCGGGTCATATATAAAGTAAGGGAGGTATGTTCTTAATCAAATCACTGTTCAACTACAATTAAAATCTATCGAAAGGAAACTATAACATGCAGTCATTTCACCTGTTCTCAAATAATTCACTGCTCTAAAACAGTTAAACAAAACACTTAAAAATTACGCTGCCATTATATCACCTCTTCTCAAATAATTCACTGCTCTAAAACAGTTAAACAAAACACTTAAAAATTACGCTGCCATTATATTAAATGGCCACGGTAAGAAATTCTACTTACGTCCTGGCATCTCTGAGTAAGTCGCTGCATTTCCTCCTAAAAAACCCGCCTATAAAACTCGCTTTAACTCGAAAAGGGAAACTACCAAACAGACAGTGCCACACATAGTTGTACTGTTCACGCGATTATTATCTGCGTATTGCTAAGTTTTGGAGCGTAAAGGTATACAGGAAATCGCTCAACGGGCAGTTCTACTTTTAGAGAACAATCAAGATTTGTCAAGTGAAGGCTATTTTTTTAACATACGGTTTTAAATTAATGAAACATTCATCGCCCAGGTTTCGGCATTGGCAGTCTTTCCTTTCACTAAGTAAGGATGGTATCCACTTTAAAAATGCAGACTTGATCCTGAGGGTCTGAGGAAATTTCTGTGCGTTAGTTACTCGCCCGAACTTCAACTCTTCAGAGTGAGCGACAACACCAAGGCTTTTTGGTTTTGGTAAAGAGCTCGAGCCCTGGAAAATGGTTTGATAGGTCGTTAAGATTTTTAAGTTAAGATAGGTAGAGTAGTTTTAAAAATGTAGAAACTCTCATAAATAGAGAGCTTTCTTTCGGAGTAAAATTGTTAATACGAAAATAAAAGAGAGCTACCTCTAGCTTCATGCACGTATAAGTTCCAAAGGTAAGGTCCGGTACGAATTCAAATTCCTCTGGCTGTAGTTCCAAGGGTGTATGGCATAAAGGTGCAATACAATTTCAAGTAATCAATCCAAATGAAAACAATACACAGTCC
>ML780236.1:1000278-1018476 GCA_009831015.1 Picea engelmannii
AAAATATCCTAAAATATCCATGTGTTATGTACAAAGGAGAATATAGTACACCAAATCACCTTTGCCTTATTGAGATTGTGGCTGCAATAAGATTAAAATAAATTGATATATCTTTTGTATTTTTAGGAAATAATTTTTAGTAATTTGGGAACATATCTTATATGAATAAATGTTTAGAAAAAGAGGAAATAACATAATTGATTTTTTCAAAGAGATAGAATATAATTTTCAAATTGAAAATATAATTGCAATTTAGATGCAATGTTATAGATTGTCTAGAAAATAAGTTGACACAAGTCATTAAGAGATGACTTCTAGTGAATGAATTCGTGGAACATGTATGCAAATCTTTCTTGAATAGTACCTTGACAGTGGTGGGTAAATTGACATTCCTAAAATAGGTATTTAATCATTTTGTGTTTTAGGTAATTAGGGCATTTATCTTATGTGAATCCACTCTTTTCCAACCAAGCTTTAGACGGAAACCCTTGATACAAAATCAACTACACTCAAACTTTGAGTTTATACAAAACCCTATAAGATCATAACTTGCTTGTTGGAGAACCAAGGAATTAGGTAGATCAAAGAGCTAGTGTTCCAAGAGAGAGAGATGGTGTCTAAAAACACCATTACAACACTTAAGTGCAATCGAACATGGCTCAACATGCATATAAGTGTAAGAAACCAATTTTTTTCCATAGTACACAACACATATCACACATGTTCATATGTCACACTTATATCGACCCAAAAGACCATGTTATTTAACAACATGATGTAACCAACTCCCATGTAGTGAGGAAGATGAGGTCCCCATAGGTTGATGAGGGAACATAACGAAATCCTTGATTTGTACCGTGTTTTGCACACTAGTCCACGATTGTGCTCTAATTGCTCAACCAATTGAAATCCTAGCTTTCTTTCGGGGTAAAATTGTTAATACGAAAATAAAAGAGAGCTACCTCTAGCTTCATGCATGTATAAGTTACAAAGGTAAGGTCCGGTACGAATTCAAATTCCTCTGGCTGTAGGTCCAATGGCGTATGGCATAAAGGTGCGATACAATTTCAAACAATCAATCCAAATGAAAACAATACACAGTCCTGAATGATTCACAATAAAAGATTATAAAAACATAACACTTCTAGGTATGAAAACGAAGCACGGCCCAACCATTAATCGCAGTTCAAGGACATAAGGAAAAAGGGCAGGCAAGGTTTATAATAACGGACTTCAATAGTTTATAAATGCAGGAAATAATCTAACCGGAAGAATATAATAAAGGAGGAAGACAACTGGAATGAATGATGGTTTCTATGCTACTAGAAATTGGATTACGGATAATTAAAACAGGAGTGCTATGTCCGCAATAGAGACCATAAATGCAGAAGGATGAAGTCTCTCTTGGGTGAATCGTAAATCCATACAAAAGCAATGAAACATAGAGAAAAAAACATAATTTCATACCATCTAGATGTAAATCAACATGCAATCAAATAATTAAAAATTGTGAAATTTAGATGTGTGTACCTTGAGCGAAGGCGAAGGTTCTGCTGTTGTTGTCCCGCTCTGGCTTGCTAACCGTTGAGACCTCACCGGTACCTCCCAACCAACGCTAGGGGTACTCTTCTTCCCCATGAGCCCCTCGAGCCGCAAAGGGGACACACACACAATACTAGAGAATGCTAGCGTCCCATATCGCCTCGCAAGATCGAGCTACCACTCGTTGTCCGAGTTGGGATCCCCAACTCCCACAAGGAAAGTTTAGTCAAGATAAAATTCCGGCAGCATAACCCGACGTGTACAAGATGTGATCCATACTCTTCCTCTGCCATCCTTTTTATAGAGTTTTCAAGTGATTAGTTTCCCCAAAACCCTCATTAGATTCCTTTGTCATTTATTTAATTAGGAAAAATCTCCCCCGTACACATGTCACCTGATCCCCTAGTTGCACCAAAAAATCAATTTATTAATTAATTAAATTTGCCTATTTCCCTCACCCACCTAAAAGCGTTCCTAAAAACACTCCTCGGTGTCCCATTATTCCCTTACAATTCTTAAATGACTTACGCCTTACTTAAATCCTAGTTGTGTTCATAAATATAAAGTTCCAAATGATAGATTCCTTACTAAGTCAGACATTCCCCTTTTTCTTTAAGTTTCCCTTCTTCTTTAAGTTTCCCCCTTTTTATTTTTAACTAAAATTCAGAATTAGCAAGTGTAGACAAAAACAACCATTTACCCTTTTAATAAATTTAATCCTCCATTATAATTTTTACTTTAATAATTAAAGTTTGAATTTCTTACCCCCCTTTTTGTTACATGTCTATTTAGTTTTTCTTTGTTCACATGTTCTACTTAGACCTAGGTTTTAATTTCACTGGGTTGGGCGACAATTTTTAAGGGAACTTTTAGTTATTAAACTTGACTCCTACCATCATCTATTTTAAGGCAGATCGAGTCCTAAGGAGGCATAGTTTTCTAGGCACTAGGTTTATTAACTTAACACAATTAAAATCGCGACGTGCCCTTCAGGACGCACTATGTGCTCCAAGGGTGCCACTCGCCTCTTTCTGTTTTATTTGTGCGACGTGCCCTTCAAGACGCACTACGTGCTCCAAGGGTGTCACTCGCCTCTTGACTGAATTTGGTAGAGATCAAACCCCTAGAGTCAATACTTCGTTAGGTGATCTTGTGGGAGACTAAGGGCCTTTAAGGAATAAGGACCCTACCTTATTGTGCACCCCTTAGAATCATTGTGAGCGACTATCACAGTCTTCCCTCACGGCATCACGAGTCTCTCGAACTAGGTAATCGTTAACCTACAGTTCGAGCCACGATGGGAGTGCTTGTAGGTTGTGGCAGGGCTGCTGCCACACCTCTCTCTCAATGTCTCTGGTTTTCATGCGTGACCCCTTTACTCCAAATGTGAGTTTGGTTGGCAAGTTATCGTAAGCCTGCATCCATCAAGGAAACATGTCATCTATAACAATCAATATCATAGTATCTAGTCATACGTCACATCTGTAATATCAAAACATTCAAACCATAACAGTGCAATCCCTGATTCGATCTGGAGTCCAAGGAGATCCATCGATGCCATCGCATCCTCTAACGTCCATATTCCTGCACACTCAAGAGAACCCAATCAATAACACCTGTCAATGTAAATACAATGAAAATAACATATCACCGGATCCCCAATATCTCATAATCATAATCAAAACAACCAATCATATAACGAACCAGATCACTTGCATGCAAGTGTCCTCAAAGAATAAGTCCGCTCAGTGCGCGCAAGAGCGGGATGTTACATACGCCCCCTCTTGTTTTAAACTTCATCTTGAAGTTTCACAGTATATAAGTGCCAAAATAAAGTGTATCACAATATCATATGTCTAGCTATCAAACAAAAATGGAAACTGCTGACGCATATCATATGTGTCCTCCCAGGTCACCGAGTGCGGACTATAGTTGTCCCACTGGACCTTGACCTGATCTACTGTTCGACATCGTAGTTGTCGAATCCGATGGTCGGGGATGCGGATTGGCTCCACCATGAGTGCACCCTCATCCGATACCTGCAAGGAACTCATGTCAATAACATGTGTAGGATCACTAACATAATGTCTCAAAACAGATATGTGAAAAACATTGTGCATACGCCTCAAAGAATTAGGCAAGGCTAGTCGATAGGCCACGAGCCCCTTCTTTTCCACAATCTTGAAGGGTCCCATGAACCTAGGAGATAGTTTATCACCCTTTCCAAACTTTATCGAACTCTTATACGGTTTCACCCGCAAGAAGACTCGATCGTCAACTTCATAACTACGGTCGACATGATGCACATCGGCATAACTCTTCTATCGATCCTACGCTTCCTTGATCCTTTGTCTTATTGTTTTTATTTGATATTCCATCTCTTGGATCACTTCTGGTCCCACCAGGACCCTCAAGCCGATCCCAACTCAAAGGTGTACGACACGGTCGCCCATAAATAAACTCAAAAGGCGCCATCTTAATGGTGCTTTGATAACTATTGTTATAAGAAAATTCTACCAGTGGCAAGAATTCTTCCCAACGCTTTTGTTGGTCCATCACGTACATATGCAACATATCCTCCAAAATTTGGTTCATTCACTCGGTATGCCCGTTTGTATCGGGGTGATATGCAGTACTAAAGTTAAGTTGGGTTCCCAATGCCTCTTGGAAACTAGTCCAAAATTGTCCTGTAAAAACTGATCCTCGATAAGATATAATCCTCTTAGGAATGCCATGCAGACTCAGAATCTCGTTGATGAAAACTCTAGCTATGTCAGGTTCCTGATACGTCGTACACACATGAATAAAAGGTGCACTCTTCATCAGAGTGTCGACTACTACAAAAATCGAGTCGTGTCTCCTTGCCGTCAGTGGCAATCCAACAAAGAAATCCATCGAAATGACCTCCCATTTCGATTCCAGAATAACGTGTTGTTGTAGTAATCCTACCGAATGTCTATGTTCATCCTTCACTTGCTGACATTCTAGACATCTTTCCACGTAGTTGAGTATGTTTGCTTTCATTCCCTTCCAGAAGAGTAAGGGTTTAAGGTCTGCCCTAATCTTCATGACTCCTGGGTGAGCCATGTACACTGCTTTATGAGCCTAGTTTAGGATCAAACTCCTTAACTCGTCGTTGGGAAGTATGTAAATTCGATTTTTAAATCTCAATAATTTGTCGTTGTCCAACGTAAATCCCTCAAATTTTGGTACCATCATTGTGTTTTGTCCGATAAAATCCTTGACCTCTTTGTACCAATCATCATCGCGTTGTAAAGTTAGAATATTTTCACGTAGTTTCGTCTGAAGAGGCATCATCGAAAATATGCGCGGTCTCCGACTCAACGTATCAACCACTATGTTCATTGTTTCTTTTATGTAAGCAATCTCAAAATCGTACTCACTAAGCAATTCCGATCAACATCGTTGTCGCGCGTTCAAGTTTCTTTGCGTAAAGATGTGTTGTAAACCACAGTGGTTCATTTTTAGTTTGAAATTTCGTCCAATAAGGTAGTGTCTCCATAATCTCAAGGCATACATAATGGCTAATAGCTCCAAATCATGCGTCGCGTAGTTCTTCTCATGCCTTCTCAACTTTCTCAAGATGTAAGCGATCACTCGACCGTCTTGCATCAAGACTCCACCTAAGCATTCCTTGGATGCATCGGTGCATACCAAGAAATCCTTGTCCATGTTAGGGACCTTTAGTATCAGTGTTGTCGTCAACATATCCCTGAGCCTCCAAAATTATTCCACGCATTTCTTGGTCCAAACAAACCTCTTGTTCTTCTTCTGCAATTCCATAATAGTATTTTCTATCTTCAAAAAACCCTCGACGAACCGTCGATAGTACCCCACTAAGCCCATGAAGCTACACACTTATGGGACATTCATCGGCACATGCCATTCCATAATAGCCTTGACCTTTGATGGATTCACAACTATACCTTCGCTTGAGATGACATGCCCTAAGTAATGAATCTTCGATTGATAAAACGAGCATTTAGACAGTTTCCCAAACAATTTGTTCTCTCATAGACACTATAGTACCAAGCGCGAGTGCTCGCCATGCTCCTCCAACGCCTGCAAATATATCAAAATATCGTCAATGAATACTTGGACGAACTTGTACAAGTATTCGCGGAACATGTCGTTCATCAAACTCATAAACACCCCCGAGACGTTCGTCAGTCCAAACGGTAAAACGATAAAGTCGTAATTTCCAAACCTCGTCTTAAAGGCGGTCTTAGGGATGTCTTCCTCCTTGATCCGTAACTGGTGATACCTTGATCTCAAGTCGATCTTTAAAAACACCGTCATGCCTTTCATCTGATCAAACAGATCATCAATCCTTGGAAATAGATATTGATTCTTGATCATTGCCTTGTTCAATTGACGGTAGTCAATGCAGAGTCTCCATGACCCATCCTTCTTCCATATGAAAATAATAGGTGCACCCCATGGTGACACACTTGGACCTATAATTCCTAGGTCCATCAACTCCTTCAGTTGCATTTTCAACTCTTGTAACTCAGGAGTCGACCTTCGATAAGGCGTTCTAGCTATCAGTTCAGTTCCTGGTTTTAGGTCGATGGTAAATTCCAATTCCCTCTCAAGCGACAACCCTGGTAACTCCTTTGGTAAGACATCTGCAAACTCTCGCAGTACCGAAAGGTTTTCTAGGCCTTCCATCACACCCTTTTCGTTTAACGCGAGGATTGCATAGAGCTTACATCCCTTGCGCATGCTCTTCCGTAGCTGTAAGGAAGAGATGAACCTCGGGGAAACTCCCTGGTTCCAACCTACAATCATGCATCTATGTCCCTCATCATCGACCAAGCTCAAATGTTTCGTCTTACAGTTGAGTATCGCCTCATGCGATTCCAACTAGTCCATACTGATCACAATGTCATAAGACCCTAAGATCATGACATACAGGTTGTCCCTTGTGACAAACTCTCCCAAGTTAAGGCTACAGGTTGTAACCTTCCCTCCGACCTTATGTTTGGATCTCGAAGCCATTTCTACAATTCTAAACTCGTTCTGTTTGACTGCCTTTACATTAATTCTTTTTAGCGCTGCACCAAAAATAAAACTCTATGTAGCACCTAGATCTATCAAAATACTAAGGGTCTGGTCAGTGACGGTACCTGACGTTTCGAGCACAATCGACTCGTGCACTGCCTGGCGGTTATTCATTACTGCATGAATCCGATGGGCCTTGCCCAAATCTCCCACGGTAGTGGGTCCGACTGATCTAAATGCTCTGGCCCTATCAACTGGGTAGTCATGCTAGTAATTTGGCTCTCCACATGTCCAACACCCTTTCTTTGGTCTAGTACTCCTAGTACTTGAAGTAGAAGTTGATGTCCCACCAGCTTAGAACCCTGGTCTGTTCTGTTGAACATGCCTAAACTGTTGTTGTTGCGGTCGATGTTGTTGTTGGGGTTGTGGTCCTCGGTAAGGAGTTTGTTGCTGAGGCATTGGTCGTCAAGGTGTATAGAAAGTGGATCCTCTCTGGATTCCACGATATCCTGGTGAATGTCTAGCTGGTGTCTAATGTTGCTATGTACCAGATGACGCCTGTCCCGCTGGTCTCCCTGGAGTCCTTCTCTGACCCTCGCTGATAAGATCCTCCTCTGCTATGAGGGCCTTCTGGACAACATCATGCAAGGTTTGAGGCATCAGAATCCTCACCTTTTCATGAATGCTGACATTAAGGAAGGACACGAACTTGTTGACCTTATGTTTCTCAGTATTCAGGTGCGGAGCATACCAAAGCAATTCCATGAAACATGCCTCGTACTCGGGCACCGTACGACCTCCCTGTCACAATACATTGAACTCGTTGAGCTGACACTCAATGAATTCATCAGACGGATACCTCTCCCAGAACCATTCCTCGAACAGTTTCCATGACACGTCTTCGACGACCATGTTCAATTGCGGCAGGAGTGTCTTCCACCATAGAAGAGAGCTCCCTTTCAGTTGAAATATCGTCATGCAGACCTTCATGTTGGAGGTATAGTCGCGAAGTGAAAAGAACATTATCATATTCTCTAACCATGCCTCAACAGTTGCATCGTCCGAGGCATCAAAGAACTCGGCAAATTTGACCTTCTCGAGTTCGCGGTGAATTCTACTGGTACCAACCAAGGCACGTGGTGGACCCTCAGGAGGTGTCAAGGCCTTGTCCTCATCTCTATCCAAATGGTTATTCAGTGCCTCAGACATCCTTTGAAAGGACCTCATCAGCCCAACCACATCACCCATAACTATTTGTTCCTTCCCGACAACTTGTTCGTCTCCCTAAGGATTATACCCCTCGGGTGTGGACACTATTTGGGGCATCGCGCCTCCTCCCCTAGCACCCCATCATCTACCTCCGCGACGTCCTCTAACCATGATTACCTGCACAAATACAAATCAATTTAATTAGTGACATTTTATAATCAAGTATTGAATCAATGGAAGTCGTAGTGATCCCAAGTCGCGGGTCGAACCAGCTCTGATACCATATGTAGTGACCCCCATCGTTAAGACAACATGCGGTGCATAATTTTTTTTTTTTTTTTATAAGCAGGAAAGTAACAATGATAATAATCAATCAATGAAACTCGACGATGAACAAAACGCACACAATTTAGGCAACAAACAACGTAACGACCTAGCATACTAGTACATCATGCAGCTGGAAGCAACATACAAAAATCAATCAGACAAAAATAAAAATGACTACCCACCCATCCTACCCTGCAAGGTTAGGACCTCTAGGACACATAAGCAATGCTCAAGCCCAGGTTCCCATCGATTTTGACCATTTAAGGTCTCAAGGTTGGCGACTGTTCTAGGGAACAAGGAGGTGTCTACATCCCGCCCGACACGAGCAAGACAATGCCTACTAAGCTAAAAGACAACATCAAATCAACCAAAGGCAACATCACCAACTGACACACGTAACACGAACCTTCAATGCGAGCAAAAATTAGCAATCAATGGATCAAAATTTGCATGGCGCAAAAATAAATAAACAACAGCCGATCATTAGTGGCCTTTCGTCGCGCACAACCAGATAAATCTAATATTTAGACAATAACTTAAATAACCTTAAATTTACGAGTGCGTGAGAGAACTAACATACACAATATATCTAACTATAATAAACTTGAGGCACAATTCTATTTAAAGTCCAGATGCACTATTTAATCAATCAATCATTAAATAGAATCTGAGGCGTGAGAAGTGATATACCTTCCTGAGTCTTTTATTTAATCACACAAACATCATGTCCATGTAAACAATAACTACACTCATTCAACTTGGCATTTTAAATAAAGAAATGACTAATACAGCTATAACTTGCAATACATCCTTCTAACTCTTACAATTATAGAGTTTATTCTCCATTAAAAACTTTTTCATTATACATCATTAACTAACATAAATCAAAGCTTTCTCCATTCTTCCTAATTACAACCCCTTTTTATCATTAGAAAGAATGATCATCAAATAATTTAAATAAATTAATATTATCCTATAAAAATTATCTTTTAAAATAAGGCAATAGACAAGTCAAGTGAAGTGAAGATACCATCCTTTCAAGGATTAATGTAGAATATTAAGGACACGTATCTTAAAAGTACATCCCTGCCATCTATCTAAAAAGTACATCCTCTTAACATTAATGTAGAATATTAAGGACAACTTTTACATAATAAATTATCATTTATAAATGAACATAATAGAATTACTCTAACATCATGATAGCATCTAAAGTTTAGGCAAGGACAATCGACTATATTTTCAAATAATATTATTAGATAAATAAAACCATTATAAAACAATGTTAGTACCCTATTATAAAACCATTATAATAAAACATGCTAGTACCCTATTATAAGACAGTTATAAAATCAATATAAAAGCCATTAAATCTCTACTGCCATCCCAATGTTTTTGAACTTAGTGACTTTATAACCAATAAAAATTATTATAGGAAAGGAGATCGTACTGCCATGCAGATATTCCTAAATGCATGAGTTGTTCTAACAATTAGAAACAATAAATGGAGATTATAACAGGTTGCCATTCCAAAGGTATTGATTCGGTATGTTCGACTAAAGGGGTAAGTCGAAGCGCTATCGAGTGTGTGGTCCGGCAGGTCATTATTCAATCGGTGTGTTCGTGATGTTATCAGACAAAGGTGATGATATCAGACATACGTTCTCAGACAGATGTTCTCAGATGTCAGTCATTGAGGATAGGTAAGGTGGAGATGTAAGGCGAGGAAATCGGTCTAAATCCGGGTCATATATAAAGTAAGGGAGGTATGTTCTTAATCAAATCACTGTTCAACTACAATTAAAATCTATCGAAAGGAAACTATAACATGCAGTCATTTCACCTGTTCTCAAATAATTCACTGCTCTAAAACAGTTAAACAAAACACTTAAAAATTACGCTGCCATTATATCACCTCTTCTCAAATAATTCACTGCTCTAAAACAGTTAAACAAAACACTTAAAAATTACGCTGCCATTATATTAAATGGCCACGGTAAGAAATTCTACTTACGTCCTGGCATCTCTGAGTAAGTCGCTGCATTTCCTCCTAAAAAACCCGCCTATAAAACTCGCTTTAACTCGAAAAGGGAAACTACCAAACAGACAGTGCCACACATAGTTGTACTGTTCACGCGATTATTATCTGCGTATTGCTAAGTTTTGGAGCGTAAAGGTATACAGGAAATCGCTCAACGGGCAGTTCTACTTTTAGAGAACAATCAAGATTTGTCAAGTGAAGGCTATTTTTTTAACATACGGTTTTAAATTAATGAAACATTCATCGCCCAGGTTTCGGCATTGGCAGTCTTTCCTTTCACTAAGTAAGGATGGTATCCACTTTAAAAATGCAGACTTGATCCTGAGGGTCTGAGGAAATTTCTGTGCGTTAGTTACTCGCCCGAACTTCAACTCTTCAGAGTGAGCGACAACACCAAGGCTTTTTGGTTTTGGTAAAGAGCTCGAGCCCTGGAAAATGGTTTGATAGGTCGTTAAGATTTTTAAGTTAAGATAGGTAGAGTAGTTTTAAAAATGTAGAAACTCTCATAAATAGAGAGCTTTCTTTCGGAGTAAAATTGTTAATACGAAAATAAAAGAGAGCTACCTCTAGCTTCATGCACGTATAAGTTCCAAAGGTAAGGTCCGGTACGAATTCAAATTCCTCTGGCTGTAGTTCCAAGGGTGTATGGCATAAAGGTGCAATACAATTTCAAGTAATCAATCCAAATGAAAACAATACACAGTCCCGAATGATTCGCAATAAAAGATTATAAATACATAACGCTTCCAAGTATAAAAACTAAGCACAACCCAGCGATTAATCACAGTTAAAAGACATAAGGAAAAAGGGCAGGCAAGGTTTATAATAACGCACTTCAATAGTTTATAAACACAGGCAATAATCTGAGAGGCGCAACTATCACTACGCCACAAGAATATAAGGAAGCGAGAAGACAACTGGAATGAATGATGGTTGCTATGCTATCGGAAATTGGACTATGGATAATTAAACCAGGAGCGCTCTGTGCGTAATCAAGACCATAAACGCAGAAGGATGAAGTCTCTATTGGGTGAATCGTAAAGCCATACAAAAACAACGGAACAGAGCGAGAAACCCGAATTTCATACCATCTAGATGTAAATCAGCATGCAATCAACTAATTAAAAATTGCGAAATTTAGATGTGTGTACCTTGAGCGAAGGCGAAGGTTCTGCTGCTGTTGTCCCACGCTCGCGCTCTGTCCCACTTCGGCTTGCCAACCGTTGAGACCTTACCGGTACCTCCCATCCAACGCTAGGGGTACTCTTCTTCCCCCTGAGCCCCCCGAGCCACAAAGGGGCCACACACACAATACCAGAGAATTCTAGCTTCTCATCTCGCCTCGCAAAGTCGAGCTACCACTCATTTTCCGAGCTAGGATCCCCAACTCCCACAAGGAAAGTTCAATCAAGATAAAATTCCGTCAGCGTAACCTTACGTGATCCATACTCCTCCTCTGCCATCCTTTTTATAGAGTTTTCAAGTGATCAATTTCCCCAAAACCCTCATTAGATTCATTTTTCATTTATTTAATTATGAAAAACCTCCCCCGTACACGTCTCTCGATCCCTTAGTTGCACCAGAAAATCAATTTATTAATTAATTAAATTTGCCTATTTCCCTCACCCACCACGTCTCTCGATCCCTTAGTTGCACCAGAAAATCAATTTATTAATTAATTAAATTTGCCTATTTCCCTCACCCACCTAAAAGCATTCCTAAAAACGCTTATTGGTGTCCCATTATTCCCTTACAATTCTTAAATGACTTACACCTTAATTAAATTATAGTTGAGTTCATAAATAGAAAGTTCCAAAGGCTATATTCCTTACTAAGTTAGACATTTTCCTTTTTCTTTAAGTTTCCCTTCTTCTTTAATTTCCCCCCTTTTTCTTTTTAACTAAAATTCAGAATTAGCAAATGTAGAAAAAAACAACCATTTACCCTTTTAATAAATTTAATCCTTCATTATAATTTTTACTTTAATAATTAAAGTTTGAATTTCTTACCCCCCTTCTTGTTACATGTCTATTTAGTTTTTCTTTGTTCACATGTTCTACTTAGACCTAGGTTTTAATTTCACTAGGTTGGGTGACAATTTTTAAGGTAACTTTTAGTTATTAAACTTTACTCATACCATCATCTATTTTAAGGTCGATCAGGTCCTGAGGAGGCATAGTTTTCTAGGCACTAGGTTTATTAACTTACCATAGTTAAAATCGTGACGTTCCCTTCAGGACACATTACGTGCTCCAAGGGTGCCACTCACCTATTTCTGTTTTATTTGTGCGACGTGCCCTTCAATACGCACTACGTGCTCCAAGGGTGCCACTCGCCTCTTGACTGAATTTGGTAGACATCAAACCCATGGAATCAATACTCCGTCAGGTGATCTTGTGGGAGACTAAGGGCCTCTAAGGAATAAGGACCCTGCCTTATTGCGCACCCCTTAGAATCATCATGAGCGACTCTCACAGTCTGCCCTCACGACATCGCAGGTCTCTCGAATTAGGTACTCGTTAACCTACAGTTCGAGCCACGACGAGAGTGCTAGTAGGATGTGGCAGGGTTGTTGCCACACCTCTCCCTCAATGTCTTTGGTTGTCGTGCATGACCCCTTTACTCCAAATGTAATTTTGGTTGGCAAGCTATCGTCAGCCTACATCCATCAACGAAACATGTCAGCTATAACAATCAATATCATAGTATCTAATCATACATCACATCTGTAATACCAAAACATTCAAACCATAACAGTCCACTCCCTGACTCGATCCGGAGTCCAAGGAGATCCATTGATGCCATCACATCCTCTAACGTCCAGAATCCTGCACACTCAGGAGAACCCACTCAATAACACCTGTCGATGTAAATACAACGAAAATAACATACATCAGATCCACAATA
Source organism: Picea engelmannii (assembly GCA_009831015.1). Lineage (NCBI taxonomy): Eukaryota > Viridiplantae > Streptophyta > Pinopsida > Pinales > Pinaceae > Picea > Picea engelmannii. The sequence goes on from ML780236.1 coordinate 1,013,330, forward strand.
TCTCATAATCATAATCAAAACAACCAATCATATAACGAACTTGATCACTTGCATGCAAGTGTCCTCAAAGAATAAGTCTTCTCAGTGTGCACAAGATCGAGATGTTACATTTTATACAACTTTACCTTTATTTGAAAGCCAAATATTTCAATCGAACAACATCTAATTCAACCATATTGTAGGGGGAAATTGTGTGATGAATATTTTTCCATCTCAGAGATACCCCAAAAGGATATATTTGATTGTTTTATATTTACTTTCATGCTAAGGGCCACAAAAAATAGGCCAATAATTTATTTGAGCTTCTCAACCACTCTCCTTGAACCTTCATAGAAAATGAGGATATCATCTACAAACAACAAATTTGTGACATGACAAGAATTTCCTACATTTATCCCTTTGAAACTGCCATTTCTAACGGCCTCCTTTAGAAATCTACTCAAGCCTTCAACAATCAATAGGAAGAGGAGTGGGGACAGTGGGAACTGCTGTCTAAGTCTTATTTCTATCACGAAGAAAGGAGATGTCGCACCATTTATAAGAATATCAAATGAAACAAATGTGATGCAATTCATCACCTGAGAAATGAAATGTATACAAAACCCCAAGTGTATTAGTATTAATCTTATATAGAGCCAACTCACCATATCATATGCTTTAGATAAGCCCACTTCTACAACCATTTCTCTTAAATTTCTTACCTTGGTTGAATGAAGTTCTTCTAGTGCAACCCCCACTTACTTGTGAATTTGCCTCCCCTCCAAAAATCCAAACTATTCAATGGAGATATGCCTTAACAGGATCCTTGTTAGTCTTCTAGAAATAATCTTTGATAAGATTTTATATATGCAATTGCATAAAGAAATTGGTTTGAAATTTTCAAAGCAATTCAGATTACCAGCCTTAGGAATCAACACTATGAAGGTGGTGTTGAAAGTGGCTAGTGTTTTTCCTACAGTTCTTGATGTCTCAACCACCCTCCTTAAGTCCTCTTCCATAAATTCATAACAACCCAGGAAGAATTCCATCAGTAGCCCATTTAGTCTTGGGATTTTATTCTTTTGAAAGATTTGTAGTATCATATGTAACTCCTCTTTACCCACTTCCTTATCAATTCCTGGTTGTCTTTCAGAATTACAAAACTTTGGAAAGTATTTGACGTTCTTATTACTTCTACAATTGTAGCTTGAATATCAGCCTTAAATAAGGATTTGAAGTAATTTAAACCTTATGTGGCAATATGATCAATATTTGTTTCCCATGTACCATATTACTTTTCAATCATCCATACATATTTTATGTTCTTCCTACAATTGGCATATCTATGAAAATAAATTGTATTTGCATCACTAGCCTGGAGCCATGAGGCCCTACTTTTAAGTCTTCAATAATTCTCTTTATCTAGTAGAATTTGTCTCCTTTTTTCTTCGAGTCGTTTTGTTTCTTCTTTATAGTTCTATGAAATTAACCAAATCCCTCGTTGTTATAGAGAGATGTTAATACTTCCGCCACCTCCTTGAGATTTCTATCATCCCTCTAGATTTTTTTCTTTTGACCATGGCATTGCAACCTTTTCTTCCCTTCTTAGATTCTAGTGAACTTGAAGAGGAGCTAATTCTCTCGAAGAACCATCAAAAAGTTCCTAGACCTTTTTTTATTATGGATGAAATCTTCTTCTTTTAACCATTCTAGATTCATCTTGAAAAGATTGGCTAGTTTCCCTTGAGCTAGAGTTACTTCCAACAAAACAGGGTAATGGTATGAGCCCCTCCTAGTGAAAACCCATTCAAAAATTCTTATGGATCCCTCAAGGAATGCTTCTGAAATTAAAAAAAATGAACGGATCTTTTAGAAATGTGAGCCTCTCCCAATCTCTTGTTTCTCCAAGTTTGTGATAATTTTGTAGTTTCAATATCTAGTAAACCCATTTCCTCCAATTTATTGATAAAGTATTTGGAAGGAAGTCAACTTGAGTAGCTGGTCCCCACACCTACATTGCTCCCAGTGTGAAGTTTAAATCTCGTCCTACAACAACCATATCATTTTAGATCCCATTCCCTGCTAAAAATATTATCCTAGTATTCCACCCTATCCAAATAGGATCCATAAATATTTAGAAAAGTGATTTATTTTCCAAGGTCCCGAGAAAAAAATGATGTCCACAGACTCGATGAAAATCCTATGAATTGTTCTAAGAAAATGATCCTTTTTTCCACCCTGTAATAGTCCCCCTTGATCTACCTTTTGCTTCAATATAACTAAATTCACAACCCCCTAATATTTTTGAAATTTTAAGAACTACTCTCTCCTCGTCCATTATTAATTATTGTAGGAAAATGACAAATGGGTTATTGATCTATATTAATATTTTTTTAGGGATTGGCCAACCCTTGACATATCAACGTCAAAAAAATCATTTGAAAACATCCTTAGGGGAATTTTCTCTAAGAGCCCCAATCAATGACATTTTTTTCCCACTTTTTACTTATAAACTTGCTTATTTTTTTGCTAGAGACATATATGATTTTATTCCTCTTTGTGGATATTTTGTGTCCTTTTCTTCTAAAAAACCCAATCCCCCTTCTACCCTACCTATACAAGTTGTAGATCCTTTTTCTCTAAGCCCTAGATTGTATTTGTAACCTCCAAGGAATGTTCCTAGATACTCTTTTTCCTCACTTAAATTCACACTTTTCTTGGATGAGAAAGCCTCAACATTTTGAGGCCCTCCTAACCCTTTTATTGGGATAAGAGGAAGAGGCTTTAGGTTTTTTAATCCCATATATACTAAGGACTAAATCACACATTTGATCTTCTTCCTTTCTATCTAAACCTACCCCCCAAGACCAAAAAAAAAAAGTTTCTAAAGTATTTCTTATCATAGGGGGTGAGGGATTTTTAGACTTACCCAATACCACCAACATATCTCTTTTGTCCTTGTCAACTTCCAAATTTTGTGACAATGACAATTATATTTTCACAAGCTTTTGAGCTTATGTTGGAGGTGTTCCCTGTGTTCGGGATATATTTGCCAAATTATCCTTAGAAGACACCACAAACCTAGGAGTTTGTGAGCCACCAATCAAACCTTCTTTAAAATATCCTTGTTGCTCCTTTCACACCCATGTCTTCCTTCGATTTATTAATGGAAATTTGATTTCCATATATCCATAGACATGACATCTCCCACATCCAAATATAACAACTTCATAATAATAGATTGATAAATTATATTAGATCCCCTTCTAATAATCATAGAGTCTACCAAACCCCCTTTTAAATCCAATCCTACTAAAATTCAAGCCATCCCCATATACCCAGAGTCACAAGAGGACTTATTTTCCTCATAAAAAGTACCTTAAACATTTCCAATCTCCACAAACTTCATTCGACTAAAAAAACAATTGAAGCCTCAGAAGCGTTAACCAAATTAAGAAATTCTCCATTCAGTCTAATCTAGCATCAAAATCCAAGTGCCTTCTTTTTAAAAACAGGGGTTGTGATCCCCACTTCCACTGATTCTGTAGGATTTTTCCAACCTTATTCAAGGATTGGAAGAACCACACCATCCACCCGTTTACCAGAGAAAGACTTCGATGGGAATAACCTACCGCTATTTGAATTTTTTCCCACATCCAATCCTTTAATGTATCACTTCCCATTATTCTGCCTAAAAAGCATCCAACTAGAGTTGATTCCACCAACTCTAGGATCTCATGTAGTTTAGTTTTTTCACCAAATCTTGCTTCCTCTCAATGTGTTTGTGTCGTTTATTTGCCTTCCCATATCCCTAGGCCCCGTGACCTCCTACTTATGAAACCCTAAACAATTTGTTTCAAAGGAAGATAACCCACTCAATAATTCATAATATAGCATAACTTCAATGATACATGGGCCTGCAATTCAATTGCCACTACAATCCTTGTTGAGGAAAGGAGAATCAAAAGTTTGAAAGGTCAAATATGGCAGTGCAGTGAATGTATGTCCCCATACCCAAAATATCTACCAAGATGTACCTCTCCTTTGAAATCCCAACCTTGCATTGACTTCCATCAAGTCCTTTTTTGTCCTAAACGGTCAAACTATCACATGAAATTACATCATCACTCTTTGATCCAATAGAATGTTCTTTCATCAATTCACTGATAATTTCCAAGGTCTCCTCCTCCATTTGGTTTCTTCCCATGTAAATCATGTGAGTAGGAGCTGACTCATATCAGATGGATTAATAGTCAGATTGGACCAGATTTTCTAGCCTTCCAACGGATCTTCTTAAAAATATACCAAATCCTCCTCCACCTTGTATCAAGAAAGCCTATAGCTTGTCAATCTATTGGCCATCAAATTTATATCTAACCCCGAGATTATAATTTTTTGAAGAAAAAAATTCAAAAAAATGTTAATGTGCATCGATGTTGAAGCTTTTTTGTAGGTAACAACAAGGCTTTTAGGGGTAAGCACACACTTCTAGGCTAATAGTTTTAAAAAAAATGATATCCTTGCTTATTTTTAACATTTGTTATATCTTTTGTAATAGTTCATTTGGTCGAAATTCACTTTATTAAATTAAAGGTATTGAGTTAGTTTTTGTATGCAACTTAAAGTTATAAAGTAACTTCAATGTAAAAATGATTCTCACTTATTTTATAAAAGTGGGTAATATACATTATAAAAGTAACTTATTTGTAAAAGTGAGCTTGTAGATAAACATAATTTGGGGGGGGGGGGTGACGGGCGAGGTGCGGAGTTTTGTTACTATTTACAACTTAGCGACCTTATTGTTCATGCATCATCACACTGATCAACCTCCACTTGCTATGTGACACCTTGCTTACTTTTGTTGGATCATGTTGTCAATAAGGCCAATGGTTTGATTGATTGATGTCAAGTGATTGATTGATGCCAAAGGATTGATTGATTGATGATTGATGTAATGTAATATGTATTTTACTTGATGAGAATGCATAGATGAAGATGGATCAATGAGTTTTCATTGATATGATTAAGATGGATCAATGAGTTTTCATTGATACATGATGAAGATGGATCGATGTGGTTTCATTGGTATATGATGCATTGTTGGAAAAATGTATAGATGACTCATTATTGTCTTATCATGATTGATAAGGTGCACAAATGGATGAACT
>ML780236.1:1052720-1073217 GCA_009831015.1 Picea engelmannii
TCGTAAAAAATGTAAGGAATCTAATGCATATATCTGAAAGTTATAATGATCAAACATGACACATACCATGATACCTGGACCAATTACCTCATGGAGCAAGAGCTTTCTTTGATGCAAGTCCAAGCCGAAGGTGATGGATGTTGTTGCTGCTAACAAGACAGGTCTGATGAAGATGAAGAAGGATGGGCCCTCCAGGGCCATGCTCAGGTCAATCCTGCTCTCGTTACTCCATGTCTAGGACTTGTGGACCTCGAGACATGATCTCCTAATTATCCCTAGAAATCCAGGATAACAGACCCGAAGTAAGCCTCGATCGTCCGATTCAAGTGGACACGCGACAAAAATCCGCATACTTCGAGGGGAATTAAAAGTTGAGACTTGAGACTCTCGAAGTCCGGAATCACGAAGCGATTAGCGCCGTTGATTAAAGAGGACACGTGGCAAGAGATTTGTCACTATGGGAGAAGGTAAGTGTTAAGAGTTGAAACTCCCGAAACCCGAATCACGAAATAAATCACAGTCGTTGATTTAGAAAGGTTAGATTTGATCCGTAGATTCAAAAAGGATAGATCTGATCTGTAGATTCACAAAGTATAGATCTGGGCCATCAAGTTTAGAAGCACTGTCAAGGTCATGAGATCAATAGTCTCGTTGCATTGCGAGGACCAAAGGTGCGTGAACTTTGAAAAGTTGAGGGCGGGCCGCAATCCAGACCACGGTTTTGGAGAAAGGACACATGGAGGCTCAAGGTGAATTGCGGGGCGAAAAGTAGTTTGGTTTCAAACCACCCTTGGTCGCGGACATAATCGCATGGTTACGGAAGGCCATCGCCCAAGGTCATATCAAGGAAGGGGCTTATTAGAAAAGGAGCTAGCACCCATACTCGGAGATTTCACAGGCGCGAAGAGGAGGGTCACAGGTAGTTTTAGACCTGCACTAGGAAGTCAAAAGGGTCTGCGTCTAATTACAGAACGAGACCATCAAGGTCTCAGAGAGTCGTTTGGCTCCAGAATCGGAGATCCTTGACCGGGAGGTCAGACTGGTTCCTTGACCTTCCAATTTAGAAACCATGGATGGAGAATCTGTCCTTTAAGAAAAGAAAAAAAAAGTATGCCTCGTCATGGGTGTGTTACAAATTGGTATCAGAGCATGGTTACAACACTTGGCCTGCTTGGGCTCATGTACGAGTCGCATAATGAGGTATTGTTATTTGCATTTACTCGAGGAGAAGGACTGCAGATTGAACATGTGATTTTCATAATTCTTGTTGAATTTCAGCAGAATAATTTGTTTATCCATTTGTCAAAGTGATAACTACTCTTACCGTAGTAGGGATATGATAATTAACATTTATAATAAGACTTGAATGTGGATAGCTGAAGGTGGCAGGGTTCTGTCAAGGGCAACTGAAGCTCGAAGGAAAAATGACCTGGTGTTCATAACATTGCTTCTAAGCATGGGCAGTTGGAACTTCAGACACTGATGATGGTGGATTATATAATAGTTAATACCTTTGTGGGCTTAAAGGAATATGATAGGATCGGGTAGGATCCTTCGCAGTTATAGTTATTGCTTTAAATTAAAATCGGAGTATATAACTCCTCATGACCAGAGAAAAGTGAGATGGGAAAAACATTATGGGCGCTGAGGCAAAAAGGTTTTATTGCTAGACGTTGTTTCATAAAGAGGAAAGTGACCCTGGTTGGTTTTTGTCATAAGATAAGGAAACATCAATACGAGATATGACAGTGAGATTAGTCTTGTAAGTGACTGAAATCTCAAACTAAAGGACACTAATGATGAAATTAAAATATCAAGCGAATGCATGAGGTAAAAAGGTGCAAGAGATGCACATACTTATACACGAATGTTTATAAAGGATGATTGGAAGATCCTTGGGAAAATGATATAGAAACCTAATATGTCCATGTGTGTGAATGACACGAAAAAAGTGCAAGCAATAAGCTAGCATGATGAATACTTATCTGTGTTTAATTATGCTTGAGTGCATGAGTTTAATGCATTGTGGAGCTTCCTAATATGAAGCCTGATATTAATATAAGTTAGGTATGAATGATATTAAGCATGCAAGTGATGCACATGTATGATGTAAGAATATAGTTATAAGATACCAGATGGTTGCCCTGATGAGTGAAATATAAAGCAAGAATTGTTCTTGTCCAGAATAAATGAATATTATGGATGCATGGCTGACTCCATTCCGAAGAGTCATGAAAGTTTTGTTCCAAATAATAGCTTAAGGGGGAATGTATTCCCTTTCCTCGGGAAATACTAATATAATTAGATAAAAAGGGTAAATGAGCAAAGATGTTTTGTTGTCATAATAAGAGGCAAATTATTATGCCTTTGAGAATCACATGAGAAGGATTGTGAACAGTCCTGAGTTGACTGATCTTAAAAGTAGAGATGTAGGTGGGTTGCGAAACATACCTATGACCGCTACAGGCAGGTTTAGGATTATGAATATGTTTAAGTACATCATGAATGTAAGTTAACAAAACCAAAATATATATGGATACATAATTTGGGTACATGACAAAGATGCATGTTTATATTCCTTATGGGATATTTGGTAAACTGTTGAAGCTAACTCAAGGTTGAGGCCATCACAAATAGTGATGGATATGAAATAAGGAAGTTGCATGCTGAAGGAGTTCCCTGTGGAGGAACTGTGTGAAGACTCTGTCAGGAAAACAAGGTCACAACCTTAATGACTGCTGAGAATTAAGCAGTGAGCCACAAGCTTATATATATATATATATATATATATGCCAGGATCCTAGATTACATTTTGAAAAACATCATGTAATGAATAAAAGACTAATAAATGAATATTGACCATTCTGATAACCGAATGGTAATGTGCAGGATGCACAGGTTCATGATCCATTATGAACAAAACAAAAAAAAATTGTTATTAAAGCATGTTGTTGTATTCCAAAAAAAAGGTTAGGGTGAGGCCTAACCAAGGCAGCTCAAGGAAAAGAGCAGGAAGATCCCAACAAGGAGTAAATTGCAAAAGCAGAGAGAAATAACTCAACTGGGCTGAAAAGTCCTAGGCAATGTAGAAAGAATTTGAAGAAGGGGAGAGCCCTCAATTCTTTTCTTGTTGTGTATTATGTTTTTCTCTGGGATGAGAAAGCTAGTACACTGATGAAAGTAAATGTTTTAACACCATAGTGATGAGGATTGTATTACTGCAAAAACAGTGGAGAACTGTCAGTATTGCACTCATGAAAAAATTAAGGATAATGTGATGAAGTGCATGCAGATATGCTAGGACATGTCTGAAAATGTTTTATTAATTTAAATGCTATGGTACTTGTATTTTTAATTTACATGACAACTAATGTGTTTATGATGTATGTCATGTGTAGAAAGAAATAGATTGGAACTGTTGAGAAAGACAGTTGCCAATAATGAACAACCTCAATCAGAGGATGACTATGAGAAGGTTCTTGTTGAAAGATTGTTGAAGGGACTTTAAAAGTCCCCATGGAGCACCACTGATGGGATAATATCAGAGGGGGTGCTAACAGCCAAAACAGGTATAAAATTGTTCATGTCTATGTGGCACAAGGTATGAAGGGATTGGGTAAGAATCCCTTCTGAAATGTTTTACGGTCTTAAATGTTATGTATGAAATGTTGAAAGACAGATGTATGCCTTGGGCACCCAAGTAGGGTATGATTCAGGAAGGAGAACCTAAATGATGGAGGTGTGAATCTCTGATAGTAAAGACTGATTGTAACCCTCAGAAGAATTCATGAACCGATATGTCATGAATACATGGACCAATCAAGGAACCATTGGAAAGAAAAGTTCTTATAGATATCACATTGCATGGAATTGCTTCAAGGAAATGCATGTTTGCATAAATGATAGACAATGGATTTCCCATTGAGGAAGGAGGACCTTCGAACATTTCTACTTACATTGTATAGGTGTTAGAGAAAACCAAATTTGGGTAGCCATGAGTGTTGGCACCCTGGTTATTAATAAAGGAAGAATGCTTAAAGGCATGCATGTGAAACTTTTGAGTCTCATGTGTATTGATTTGGGATCGTGATCATCCTGTAGCCGGAAGCATAGTCCTGCTGTAAGAATGAAAGAAAATAAATAAGCCATGTGGTGAAAAGGTTGGTTAAATTCCAACACACCATGGCCAAGAACCTGTCATAAAGTGTGACAAACTTGAAATCAATACAAGAGTGCGTTGGGCATGAACGTGGCCATGAATATTGGCACATTTGTTAAATCCTTTGAAATGTTGAATTACATTTTGAAAGGTTTGGCATGTTGAAATGAGGCATAGGCAAGGAATATGACTCCATTTTTATGTTTATATAGATGTGATGAACTGTTAGTATGCATGGTTTTGAATATATATATATATACACACATGGATGCATGGAAACTAACAATTTGTTTGGCTGATTGAAGTTGAAAGTGCAAGAAGCAAAGGGGTCTTGGATATGGCAGTGTTGTAAGCCCATAAGGAAGACCAATTGCCTGCTGAGCCAAACCGCTATGGGAAGGAAAGTCCCATAATTATGAATCTGGTTCCTGTGCGAAACAAATATGAGAACAAAATGTGGAATTTGGAAATCTGCGGATGACAAATTTACAAGAAAATTTTTGAATTTAAAAATTTATGATGTCTCATGAATTTTTGTGTACCTGTGATACAGGTGAGAGGGAAAGATCTGTGAAGAGTGCGGAGATGAGAAACTGAGCTCTCGGATTCGAGGGAGAACTGCGAGAAAGAGTATAATCCGATCACATGAAATAGAGACTGACTCGGGAGAAGGAGAGTAACCTTTGTCCCTATCTATGATTGAGTCGGGATAAGGAGAGTAACATTCGTCCCTAACTATTTCTGTGCCAGGAGAAGGAGAGTAACCTTTGTCCCTAACTTTAGTTGAGTCGGAAGGCTATCAAGCTGTAAAAGCATGAAAAATGGCTATCGTTGAGCCATGAGAACCCCGTGGTAAGCCATGATCGCCTAGAATATGTTGTGTTGAGGTAACACAAGTCGGAGGGACGCCTCGACAGAGCAATTCCGAGGGACACCTCGACTATAAGACTCGATAGAGTCTCTGAAATTCTTCATGTGCGAGAAAACCTTAGCAAGGTAAGATGGATCACTCGAGGGCCTGTATAGCAGAGAAGGGGATGCCTGATCCTGGGCCTGGAGGGTGAGTGACTGCAAGGAAGAGGAGACCTTAATAGTTCTTGTAAACTATTGATTGGGATCATGCACACTATGGGTAGTTCTTCCTGTGTGAGAAAACCTTGGCAAGGCAAGATGGATCACCCGAGGGACTGTATAGCAGAGAAGGGGATGCCTAAGCCTGGGCCTGGAGGGTGAGTGACCACAAGGAAGATGAAACATTGATAGTTCTTGTAAACTATTGATGGAGATCATGCACCCAATGGGTATGTCAAGTTAAAAACAATGAGCTTGGATAACAAATCAACCATCTGGATACAAATCCACAAACTGCGTAGATAATTATTGTGCTAAGATTATGAAATTTTCCTAGAAATTTTATGCAATGTTTTCGCATAAGACTATGATTAACGTGCTTGTTGTACAAGAATTATTGAAAGAAGGTGACCAAGATTTAAGGTCTAAAAATGACCTAACCGAGGAAGAATGATCAAGATTTCTGAAACATCTGAACGAGAAAGGCATGACGGGTGTTTTTGAGAAAGAACACCGAGGACGGTGTTCCTTTAAGGGGGAGGGAATTGTAACGCCCCTGTTTCCCCCAGCTTGTAATTAATCATAAAATAGGATTACCATGCTAAGGCATGTGGACAATGTAAATGTATTATTGTTAAACTGCCCATAGCTGACTGTTGGCGGGTGAAGACTTGAAGTACGAGCCATGATATCTCTAGAGGAAAGAAATCAGTTAATAAAGAAAGGACCAGTGGTTGAATTATCAACCACCCCCATGAATGGAAGCATGGTCTAACTGTAGGATGTCAGTTCGAAGTACCACAGAGCCCTGCAGACCCGAGCTTCCTTCTGACAGAAGTAATAGGACAGGTAGGAAACCTTCCAAAGGAGGGAAGGTAAGATACATACAAAGACACAACAAGAGAGGAGACACGGGGATGAGAGCACAAGCTCGTAAGGAAGATGTGCGAACCCAAAGGAAGTGCCAAGAACATGGACTGAAGGACCCGAACGAGATCTTGATGCTGAGGAAGCATTTGATAAACCTCGCAGGGTCGCTGTGATAGAGAGAGTTTCTCTGAGAGATGGCGTAAATTCCCTAGTGATATCATGGCTTGGCACGGGGGTGGTCAGAGTGCTAAGAATGAATGCCTCTGAGCCTATGGTTGGGTGGAAAGATGCACACCCACAGTCAGTTGGTTGGATGCAACTTGTAATAGATAAGTATTCTCATACCCTGTGAAATTAAGCTGTAATTATGTAATGAAAAGGGATACACTGTGAAGGACCCAGGGATGTGTATGTTTTATTAATGGTTATACTATATCTCTTTATTCTTGTTTAAATTGTGTATTTAAGCAAGTATGGATTGGACATGTTTTGTATTTGTAAATGCTTGCGCCATGTGGTGGCTTAAGCTAGATCCACGAATTGTGAGTTCGTTGACCTTGGGCACAATTTCATGTACGCATGTTGACACTCCTAATCGTTCTGAGTCCCTTGGAGGAGGGAGTCTGTTAAAGCTCAAGAGAGATAGTGCACGTATGCACAAGCTCTTTGTGAGGCAGGCAAAGACCGAGAACCACTTAAGTTCTAGAGTTGAAGAATGAGCGTAAGGGGTGTGCGGAAGGATTCTTCCAAGCGTTAAGTTCAAGAGAAAGAGATAAAAGCGCAAAGCTCTTCATCCTTTCAGAGATAACGAAGCTTAGGAAGAATAACGAGGTTGAAGTATCGAAAGGGAAGGTCCCTTGTTTGGAAGATGAACAGACGAAATCCATTCGGAAGAAGCTACGGTCTGTTGTGACCGTTGGGTACGAGAAAGAGAGTGGGAGTTAACCCTGGAGTCATTCGGACTTCGCGAGTTTGGCGAACTGAGCAAGTTCGGCGTAAGGGAGGTAAAATCCTCGAAGTCCTGAAATCCCGAAGTTAACTTTGAGCCTTAGATCTGAGGATGCCCGAGAACCGTCCCGATCGTCAGATCTAGGAGGTAAACGATAGTCAAGTTACCAGAACTACCCATGACTTAAGAATTTGATAGCGGAGATGGATGCGAGCTGTTTAACGGGAGGAGAGACCATCATGGTCGTCAGATCGACTCAAATACTCACTGGAGTTACCGAATCAAACACCAACCGCTCGATTTAATCGACGGTTGGGAATCATTGTGGAGTGCGAAAGTGAATTTAGCGGACCTGCTAGTTCACGGCCCGCAATCAACCCACGTCGTTGATCTCGTTGGGGATGGAATATCAACGACTAGGATTAGACTAGAGTCGAGCGAGCACTTCTCAGATTATGGAGGTGGGACCCCGCAATCACTGTGAACCGTCGATCTATGAATGCAGATCAAGGGTGGGGAATCATTGCGGGGCGCGAAGGCGAAAGTAGCGGACGCGCTAGTTCGCAGCCCACAATTCACCATTGTCGTTGATCTCGTCGGGCTGGAAGATCAACGACTCCGGTTCGACCAGGTTGGGCGAATACTTCCATATTGCGGAGGTTGAGCTCTCTCATAAAGAGCACGCACGTTGGGACCCCGCAATTGCTGTGAACCGTCGATCAACAGACACCTCGGTATTGGTTGGATAATGACCGCCAGATCCTGAATAGTTGCAAGATGGGTGGTCGTGAGCCCTTTTGGAAATCCGTGGAGTAACGGATTCCCTCGATACTATTGGTCTGAGAGAATCGAAAAGCTTAGAAGAGATAACGTTTTCAAGAGCGAAGACGAGACCCTAGATAGTCGAACTCGCAAGAGGAATGAAGGCTGAGGCCTTTGAACATCTACCAAACTCTTCCAAGTCGGAAGAAGTCAAAATCTCAGGAGGAGGAGTGACAACAACTGTCAGATCGGTTGCGAGGAGAATCCTGGACCGTTAGATCAGCGTCCAGGGAAGCGGAGGAGAAGCGCTGGGAAAGAACAGATCCTAACCGTCGGATCTGAGCGCAAAGGGACGTTAGTCGTCCGATCTAAGGTAAAGTGCACGAGTTTTAACGTTTGTGTGCACGGGAGGGTTGACTGGCCAAGGTCCCGAAGTCCTGAAGTGAATTGGGACCGTTCATCGCCAAGAGGGACAAGTGGTGCAAGATCTACAACTCCTAAGTGAGAGCTTGTGGTCAAGGAGAGAGTGGAATCATCGAAGACCCGAAGTAGATCCTGACCATTGATCTCCAGGAGATACATGTCAACAGATCAGTAACTCCGGAGAAATCACTTCGAGAGTTTCAGTCGAGAGTTGAAACTCCCGAAGCTCGGAGAGCCGGAGAGCCGAAGTGAATCTCAACCGTCAGATCGAAAGGGACACATGGTAGAGATCCGTTGTCCTCTGGTGAAAGAGACCCGAAGACCCGAAGAGAATCTGGACTGTCAGATCCAGAGGGGACATGGCGACCGATCAGGAACTCCGGGTGAAAACACTCTGGGAGAATGCGATGGATAAGAGTTTGAAATCGCCGAAGCTCGAACAACCGAAGCAACTAGGAGCCGTCGATCTGAAAGAGGACACATGCCATCAGATCGCAAACTCCGAATAGAACGTTCCAAAGGAAACAAAGCAAGGAGGATTTGAAGTTTGAGATGTTCGAAGGCCGAAGTCCTGAAGCAGACGAAAGTCGTCGATTTAAGGTGGACGTGTGGCGCTAGATCTAACACTCCAGATACAAAATACTCCGGAGGAAAGTAGAGGGTGAGAGCGTCGGAGTCTCGAAGTGGAATCTCAACCATTGATCGAGAAGGGGGTTGAAGGCCGTTGATCCAGTCTTGGTTGAAAAACGCTAAAGACTCGAAGTAAGCCTCGATCGTCCGATTCAAGTGGACACACGACATAAATCCACATACTTCGAGGGGAATTAAAAGTTGAGACTTGAGACTCCCGAAGTCCAGAATCACGAAGCGATCAGTGTCGTTGATTAAAGAGGACGCGTGGCAGGAGATCTGTCACTACAGGAGAAGGTAAGGGTTGAGAGTTGAAACTCCCGAAACCCAAATCACGAAATAAATCACAGCCGTTGATTTAGAAAGGTTAGATCTGATCCGTAGATTCAGAAAGGATAGATCTGATCCGTCAAGTTCAGAAGCACCGTCAAGGTCGTGAGATCGACGGTCCAGTCGCATTGCGGGGACCGAAGGTGCACGGACTTTAAAAAGTTGAGGGCGAGCTGCAATCCAAACCACGGTTTTGGAGAAAGGACACGTGGAGGCTCAAGGTGAATTGCGGGGCGAAAAGTAGTTTGGTTTCAAACCACCCTTGGCCTCGCCCGCAATCGCGTGGTTATGTTAGGCCATCGCCCAAGGTCATATCAAGGAATGGGCTTATTAGAAAAAGAGCTAGCGCCCAGACTCTGAGATTTCGCAGGCGCGAAGAGGAGGGTCATGGGTACCTTTAGACCTGCACCAGAAGTCGAAAGGGTCTGCATCTAATTATAGAACGAGACCATCAAGGTCTCAGAGAGTCGTTTGGCTCCAGAATCAGAGATCCTTGACCAGGAGGTCGGACTGGTTCCCCGACCTTCCAAATTAGAAACCATGGATGGAGAATCTGTTCTTTAAGAAAAGTGAAAATTTTTATGCCCCGTCGTGGGTGTGTTACACTAAAAATATATGGTAAGGAATGTGGAGGAATAATTATTCAAAATATTTTGTAATATTAATATGAAATTATAATTAGTTGAACTATATTATGCTTAATGTATATGTTTTTTTTTTTTTTAAGTAAAAAAGGGGTATTGCCTGCTATATTAAGTTGACAGAAAAACAGAGACAAAAATATATAGAGATATTATCGTACTGTGCCACCAAATAGGCTGTCATTTTATCGGAAACCAGCCATGTTTGGGGCAAAATGTGTCTAGGAAGATAGGCTAAAATAGTGTTTTGCCATCTGTCCTGCCCGAAGGAAACCAAGACAGATGGCTATTGATCGTCTTAACATTGAACAACAGCATGAAGTAAAACCAGACTTAGAAAATAAAAAAAACTCAACTACCCGATGACCTGTCGCCCTTGTCCTCCTAACGCGCGGATTTGGCCGGAATGACAAACGATTGCGCACACATTGGACACTTTCGCTTTGCTGGAGCGTTGGAGTAAGCATCAAGGAGCAGGTCCAAGTGTTGTCCCATGAGGAGGGTTCTGTGCTCCTGGTCTGCCATGTGGCCTCGGAGTTCGAACACGAGAGCCATATGTTCTGCACGAAGGAGTTTTGCGCCAGCACTGTTCCATTCCTCATCATCGTTCGTTACTGTCTCAACTTGACAGGTTGCTTGAGGTTCCAGGATGGTCGCACTATTGTCCATGCACAGTATCTCTTCTACATAACAAATTGGGAACTCTTCTGCAGGCTTTCCCTTTGGACCGCTTCCAGCCTGTGCTTCCGGCTCAGTGGCTTGAGGTTCTGGGGTGGTTGCAATATCCTCCGGGCACGGTATTTCTTCGATGTAGCAAATTGGGAACTCTTCTTCAGACACTCCCTTCGGATAGCTTCCAGCTTGTGGTTCAGGCTCAATTGCAGGGGTATGCGTGCTCCGCTCTGTCGCGGGCTTCGCTATAATGGCATGGAGTGCCATGCGGTCTGCTCTAGCTCTCTGCCAGAGGATAGAAGTTGCCTTCGAGAGTGCGCGCTCAAAAATCTGTCTTCTCTGTCGCTGCGCTTTGTGGGTGTACCAAGTCGAGCCTCAGCGAGGCTTGCCTCGCTCCCTTGTCATTATGGAAGAGGGGTGAATGGAGGGCACCTTTGGAGTCGACGAAATATAGAGGAGACTACACCAGAGCTCCCAACCGGCGAGGAGATCCAAGACGAAAATGAGCCAGCTCTGTCCAGACTTCCTTACTTGCAAATTTTCGTGGGACGGCTTTAACTCTATCATATTGAATGCTGGTGGTGCTAGTGCGTTCGCGCGAGGGAGAAGTCCCGCCTCCGTAGAGTTGCTGTAATGGCCTGCTACCATCTTTACTGTTGAGGGGATGGGGAGTGGCCTACAACATTTAAGCTATGGCTTAATGCTGAGCCAAGTGGCAGGGCTACTCTGCGTGTCACCCCATCCGAGGCTTAATGTATATGTTAAACTAGCAAGATTTTGAGGAAATTCTCAGAGAACAGTAGATATCTCTGAACTTTTTTGTAAATTGAAAGGCCATTTGATTCTAATAGAATAACAGTGGAACTGTTTTTTTCTATATGGAAAAAAAATCTTGGACAAGAAAAGCTTAGCACCAATCAATGCTCATTCCAAAGTAAAATAAAATAAGCTCGCCTTTAAAAACATATATTAATATTAATATGAAATTATAATTCGTTGAACTATATTATATATCTTGGACAGAAAAAGCTTCGCACCTATCAATGCTCATTCCAAAGTAAAATAAAATAAGCTCGCCTTTAAAAACATATATTAAACAAGTTATAAGTATTATTAGAACAATGTTGTCTAAGATTAAACATGATATCGGATTTGATAAAATCACTACTAGTTAAGAGAATGGTAATCACGACATAAATATAATATCTATATATATCTAGCAAGAAAGTTAATTTACATTATCGAACAAGAAAGTTAAATTGGCCAAATAAATATGACTAACTTTCAAATTTGAAGACTGAAACATGAAATTATCAAATACATAAAATATCTCACATTATCAATACTAGTCTAATGCAAAGTACGCCACGAGAAAAAAAATATGAGTATTTCTTGGGCTAGATCCATGAATAATATTTACAAAATCACAAGTAAAATATTAATTTTCACCATCCTAATACATTAAAATTTCAACTATCTTCAACAGCAGTGGATTTGAAATATGAAACAAAATAACAAATTTTCGTCTGCTGGAAGTTTCAGAGTCAATACTACTTTCGCACAGGAAGAAAACAAGGTAGAATTTATAAACTGATAAATAACCACATTGATTATTGTACTACTTGATAGGTTTCATACTATGAAGTAAGGAGTTGTAGCATGTAGATCTGACATTCATCGTCTATAAACTGAATCTGCCATCTGCCAGAAAACAAGACATAGTAGGCAGGAAACAGAAGCAGTACAGTGACAACCATGTTCTGTGTAGTTACTAGTAAAGGCGTAGATGCTATTGCTGTTGCTTACTGTTGCAGACCAAGAGACATTATGAATAACCATGATCCTCAAAACTTTATTGCCTCACCTGCCATTTCAGCTGGAATATCGGACAAAAACATCTTAATTTTAGAAAAATTGCACAACCAGGGTCTATTTTAATTCAATTTTCATATGAAAGGGTCCTCCTAACAGTTACCAATTTAGTAGCTATAATATGTTGATTATTCAGTTGAATTTGCATTCTATTATATGTTGTGCACCCTCAACTAAACTTCTAACAACTTCAGCAGCTGGAGGAATCTCCTTTATGAGCCCTACTCCTTGTCCAGCATACATCACCATGCTTTCAAGGTCACCCACAGTAGTTGCATTTGGAACTATGCCAGAAAATCGTTTCACTTCTTGATCCTGTCACAAAATGCAATTTGCAAGTGATGTTCAATACCAAAAGATCTCTATATTAAATTCTCAACTGAACTTAGCATTCCAAAAAACATGCTCTAACAGAATAATTATTGTACCAAGTCCTGAATTCAATACATTTATATCTTACAGTTTGGAGATAAATACAACGCTACGTGCACCATTCACAGTCCCCATGCTCTTGATGCATATTACGGTAGAGTTAAAGATCTTAGCTTGTTCAAAGTTAGAACTCTTTCATTTTGAGTTAATGAACCTGCATATAAGTTAATGAAATGCCATGCAAGGAGCAGCCAGATGTGAAAACTTATAAACTGCCTTCGCTGGTTGTCTTGAACAAACTCCTGGCTTAATGTTGCAACCTATTCCTTAACTGAAACCATTGGATTGGATTGGATTGAGCCGATTACATTTTTGTTTGGAAAAGTACTGATTATATTAACCAAAAAATATGTACAGAGATACAGAGATTAACAATCAAGAATATACAGATATTTACAAAAATCAACAGTCTCCTAATTGCAGAGAAAACCGCTATAAGATCTGATATGAAGATGCAGAATGACTTTTAGCATCTTTAGTAAGCAAGTAACCTTTGGCTGTGGCTTGAGCATCTATCTCCTCCTCCCAAATCTTTTGAAATGCAGAAACAGAACAAACAGATCCATCAAAATTACACTTACAACACATTTTCCATGGTGCATATCACGCTGCTATCCAAAGACAGTGCCAAAGCCCATCATAAAGAGAGAGAATAAGTAAACTAGAGTCCCCAAAAATAGTAGCTCTCCATTGTAACCTGCAACATTAATGCAACTTTCTGCCGAACTTGATTCCAAAAATCCCATGCAATATGACACTCCCAGAAGATATGTTTGATTGATTCAGATTTAGAGCATATGAGGCACCTTTCCTTGTAAAGTCGCTCTTTCAGTGTTTGACCTTTGTCTTCAATCCCCGATAAATAACTAAGCAAACAAGCAAATACACGGAGTTTGTAAGAAAGCCTAAAAGACCGAACTTTGCTTAATCTGCTCATCTGTTGGGATCCTGGACATGAAGACACCCATCTAGGGTTCAAGCTAGGAACAACATCTAGATGTATGCCAATATGAAGTAGCGTAGAGGATGGCTACTAAGGTGAGCACGTAGAATGTGAGATGGGTATGGAGGTGCAAGGAGAATGTTGGCACACAGGGGAAAGAAGCAAAAGGCGTAGAAAAGTGTGTGCAGGAAGACATGGGATAGTGCATGCAGAAGATGAAGAGTCGGGTGTAAGAAACCAGAAAGTTGGTGAGGTGTTGAGAAAGTTCAGCCAAGAAAGTGGAAAGAAAAATTGTTTTGTAGTGGCAATTGAGATCAAACAAAGTGTAATGTCCCCATTTTTGGATTCCCTTGCTCCGCAGTTAGAGGCAACCTTGTGAGTTTATGTCATCCTGGCCAGAGGAGTAAAATGAGGTTAACAGTGAGCTCGGACATTTTGGAGGAGTTATATGGGGCCCAGACTAGTCCATTCGCCATCTTTCATCATCAGGATCATTTCCGCACAGTCCACTCTTGGTTCTGTGGCATTCCAACGATTTCCGTAATTTTGGGTTATACTTATTATTGAGCATACCTTAATTAAATACACTAAAGGTATTATTCAGATCATTTAATCTGAGGGAATACCTTCGTGTAATAGCTCATTGTTATCAGGATAAGAAGATATAAAAGTTGGGATGATGAGAAAGGGACTTCCGACATCCGGGAATGTCTTAAAATCCAATTAATCACTTTCTAGCATAAAAAAGTGTAATGTCCTCCACCTCTTGATGAAGAGGTTATGAGAGACTCAGTGGTCTAGTTGTCCCCACTAGACTATAGTCTCATGCATCATGGGGACAAAGACAACCCAAAGCAATTACCTAAGCACAACGTTATAATATTAAGTTGACTTTGGGAGAAAAAGGTAAATTGAAGGAAAGAAAAGAACATGTGTGGAAAAGCTAGGAGTTAACCCTAGGGGTTAACTAACTCAACAGAGAAATAAATCAAGGGTATAAAAGAAAGGAAGGGCGCACTTCTCACTTATTCTGGATTATTATAATATTATTACATTTTGCATTTGGGCTCTTGAGCACAAAGGAGTTTTGAGGGTTTTGAGATTACAAACCCTAGAGATCAACTCGGTGGTGAAAGATTCCCCCTATCTTGATCCAAGCTTGGTCCCGGGGGTGCAATACTCCTCCCACACCATTCTACAACAGTTACAGGTACCATCTATCAACAAAGGAAGAAGCAGTGCACAGCTTAGGGGGTTTCTAGCAAGGGGGGCGCACCATCTGAAGAAGAAGAGTTCGATCTAGGAAGTGGAGAAGGATTTTGGGCATAAAGACTTCTGGGTTTTCTTTGTATGGCCTAGATCATTATTTCCAACCTATTTTGGAGGAGGTTTAGTCACGATATGATTTATCAGAGCTTGGCACGAGTTGGAGAGAAGGAGGGCGCACTTCGGAACATGGTTTCATCTATTTGGAGGGTCAATTCTTCATTATTCAATTGGAGACTTAACCAAGGGGTTTGTCTTGCCCCGATCTACTCTTCCAGTTAGTTTCATAGCATTTGGAGGTCCCTAGCAGTGAGGTCGAAATATTGGGTCTCTTCAGTCATCCAGGAGGGTGCAACTCAGTTTGAGGTTTCAGCTATAGGAGGAGCAGATCTTTATCATTCAGCCTAAGACTTTAGGAGGGGGTTTGTCTTGCCCAGATCTACTATTCCAGCCAGTTTCAGAGTATTTGAAGGCCTCTAGCAGTAGGGCCGAAATATTGAGTATATCCAGCCATCTAGAATGACGCAACTCAGCTAGGGGGGTTTGGATCTGATCCCTCAAGGGAAAGAAATCAATCTTGTGCTTTGCATCAGTTCATTGTATTTCCTTTGGAGGCTTATATCTTCAGTCTTGAGCATTTTGTAGCAGTTATTGTTCCAGTTAGATATTATTATTGGCATTCTTCCAGATCTGCAGATCTATTGTATCAATATCTCTATATTATCTAAATAAAGGTCAGATCTGAGCTATTTGGTTCCATATTGGTGTTTCTTGTTGTATCTTGTCTTTTCCTTATGTTATATCTTCAGATCCATGTCTACGGGCTTTGATCTCATAAACACAAACCCTAATGCGCAACTTCATGAATAAACTTGCAAGCACACAACTAAACAAACAATAAACAATGATCAGTTAGTGTTTCAAGCAAAAAATTGGCTTGGGAACATTATAGTGGTATCAGAGTGTTGATCCTCCCAGCCAGTGGGGATTAGCGCATGCATAAATTCAGTGGTATCTATATGGGAAGATGCAAAAAGCAGACAGGTGAACCAGAGGCAGAGATGGAAGGTTCAGGTGAGGATAGTGAGCCACAAGTTCTAGCAGATTTTGCAAAGGAGTTACAACACTCCATAAATCAGACACAAAGTGCACTTGAGCACCATCTACAGGAGAACTAGGAAACAATGCGCAGGGGATAGTTTGAAATGAGAGACCTTGGAGAGGATAAATGCCAACCAGGAGAATATTGCGCAACTCCTATTACAGATAACCTATGCAGGAAAGGGACCAAAAATCTATTCAAACAAAGAAGCCAGTGGTTCTCATGGGGGAACTAGACCTCATCAGGAGCAGAGCTTTCACTACCACACTGAGGGGCAGAGTTTTGGAGGAGGGGCTTCTAAGGGGCTAACACACAGTAGAGCTACCCCTAGATCCTACCTACCTACATTTTTGGATAACCAACCACAACACAACCACCACGATGAGATTGAGGACAATTTTGAGGAATATGCCAGGGAATATGAATCATTGAGTGCAGGATTCAAAAGACAAGTCACACTGGACCAATATTGTGGGATCAAATTCAGGGGTAAGCCCAAACAGTATCACCAAAACAACAATGAATTGGAGCGCAGGGAAGGCAAGATGGAGATCCCATACTTTGATGGTTCTTCCAAGGTGACTGCGCAAGCTTGGGTGCAGAAGCTTGATACCTATTTACAACTTAACCCAATGAGAGATATGGATGCCATCAAGTTTGCCACCATTTACTTGGAGGGAAAAGCTCATGACTAGTGGTAGCATGGGTTAACTACACTAGGCCATAATCAGATTACTGCTTACACAGAGTTCGCACAAAGGCTTATTGATAGGTTTGACTAGGGGGATCCAGAGCTACATTTTAGGGAACTCACCCAGCTCAGGCAGACAAGGTCACCAGAGGTATATATAGAGGAGTTTCATAGGATAGCAATTATGGTGTAGGATGTATCTCAAGCAAGACTAATGATGCTCTTCAAGGAGGGGTTGATGGAGCCCTTAAGGGGTTGGGTCAAGGCTTTTAAGCCTACCAACTTATAGGAGGCTATATGGAAGACTAGGGACTTGGGATCAGCAACAAAGACTAAATTTACCCCTAGACCTCCCCTAAACCAAGGGGGAAGAGACCAAAGACCTCCCATGAACCAAGGGGGAAGAGACCGAAGGGGGTTTGACCGAGGAAGAGGTAGAATGGATGAAACTACTAGGAGGCAATTGAGAAGGAAACAATTGTGCTTTACATGCAAAGAGCCTTGGGATCCAACACACAAATGCATAGGTAGAGGCAAGGCTCACTACATTGAAGTGATTTTAGATGATGAGGAGGAAGATTTCGGCCATATACAGAACATGGAGGCATATCCCACAGAGAATGAAGATGAGGAGGATGCAGGTCACGACCTTATAGAAAACAAGAAGATAACGATAGCATCAATCAGTGGGGTACCCAAATTCAACACCTTCAGGTTGGGAGGAGTGCTACAGGGGAAGAAAGTTTCAGTTCTCATTGATGGGGGTGCTTCACACAACTTCATTGATTCAACTCTACTGCAAAGAAGACATATACCTACAGTTGAATTTGAAGGTTTTCGTGTGGAGGTAGCAGGGGGACGCACTATGCCTTGTGATAGGTATATTCCAGGAATGAAACTTACATTGGGCAGACATGATTTGGCACAAGATTTTTATGTAATGGATCTTCCAGACACTAACATCATCCTCAAAGTTTAGTGGCTAGGTACGTTGGGGCCAATCACTACCAACTACAAGACCATGGAGATGTCTTTCATGGAGGAAAATGGGAAAAAGGTGGTACTTGGGGGTATCACAGGAAACACACCTAGAGTGGTGACAACAAAGCGCATGGAAGCCATCTTTAGGAGGGAGGACATTGTGTATGCAGCAAAATGTAGAATATCGGTTCGGGTGGATAAGAAAGGGGATACTCATTACTCTCCAAAGATTCAAAGAATCATTGACAGGCACAACAAAGTCTTTGAACCCATTCCTCCAGGAGCACCACCAGATAGGGGGTTTGAGCACATCATAGAATTGGAAGAGGGAGCGAAACCTGTCATCACCACTCCTTACATGCACCCAAAGAAGTATAAGGACGAGATTGAGAAGGCTATCAAAGAACTGTTAGATATGGGCCACATTAGGCCAAGTTCCAGCTCCTTTGCATCTTCAGTGGTGTTAGTGAAAAAGAAGGATGGGCCAATGCACACGTGCATTGATTATAGGGCATTGACTAAGAAGACGATCAAGAACCGATACCCCATCCCTAGGATTGATGAGCTATTGGATGAGCTTCATGGGGCTGTATACTTCACAAAGATAGACTTGCGCTCTGGCTATCATCAGATTAAAAAGAGGGAGCAAGATGTACCCAAGACCGCTTTCAGATGTCACTATGGTCACTATGAGTTCTTGGTAATGCCCTTTGGGTTAACTAATGCGCCAACCACCTTCCAATCTTTCATGAATCATGTCTTTAACAAGCAATTAAGGAAGTTCCTCTTGGTCTTCTTTGATGACTTGTTGACCTACAACAAAACATGGGAGGAGCATCTGCAACATGTTGAACCGATTTTAGCCATCATGGAAAGACAATCTCTATATGATAAAGAATCCAAATGTGAATTTGGAATGACAGAGGTTCTCTATTTGGGACACATCATTGGGGTGAAAGGAGTATAGGTACACCAAGAGAAGATACAAGCTATACTTGATTGGCCAACACCTAGGACACTCACCAAATTAAAGGGGTTTCTTGGCATCTGCTTCTATTACATGAGGTTTGTCAAAGGCTTATCTCAACTTTGTGCACCTTTGACTGATTTGACCAGGAAGGGCGCATTCAAGTGGAGTCAAGAAGCACAGTTGAATTTTGACAAGATGAAGAAGGTAATGAGCACCTATCCAGTATTGGCTCTACCAGATTTTGCACAACCCTTTATAATGGAGTGTGATGCCTCAAGGGAGGGCATTGGAGCAGTGCTTATGCAGAATAGGCACCCTATTGTCTATGAGATCCGAAAACTAAGGGGCCCTGAGCTTCTCTATACCATCTATGACAAAGAGATGTTAGCCATCATGCATGCATTGGCTAAGTTCAGGCAATACTTGGTTGGGGAAAAATTCGTTGTGAGGACAGATCACAACAACCTCAAGTACTTTCTAGATCAAAAGGACTTAAATGAGAGGCAATGAAAATGGGTTAGCAAGATCCATGCTTATGACTTTGACATTGAGTTTGTCAAAGGGAAAAATAATGTGGTCGAAGACCATCAGTTTATGCTATGACCAACATTTCAGTTGACTGGAAGGACCACCTTTTGCTGGAATACTCGAAAAACAGGTTTGCATGCGAATTGATGGATGGGCAGGTACAAGATGACAACTTCAGGATTGTGGACGACGTCATATATCACAAGGGCCGAATCTTCTTGGTTCCCGAGTCAACCTTTAAAACCAAAGTGCTACAAGCATGCCATGATTCACCAGTAGCAGGACATCAAGGGTTCGTCAAGACATACATGCAAATAAGGGAAAGATTCGCATGGAAGGGCATGAAGGAAGATGTGATGCACGACATCAAGGAATGCACCACTTGTCAAGTGAACAAGGATGAACACACTCATCCAGTAGGATTACTGCAACCACTTCCCATTCCTGAGCATAAATGGGAAAGTATATCCATGGATTTCATCACGGGATTGTCTAAGGCCCAAGGAAAGGATTGCATTTTTGTGGTGGTGGACAGGTTAACCAAGTTTGCTCACTTTTTCGCCATTGCCACAAATTACAGTGCAACACATCTTGCAGATTTGTTCTTTAGAGAGGTTTTCAGGTTGCATGGTTTACCCAAAACCATTGTGAGTGACAGGGACAACAGGTTCATGAGAACCTTTTGGCAGGAGCTATTCAGGTTGGTAGGTACGGCCTTAACCCCCAGTACTAGCTATCATCCTCAAACTGATGGCCAAACAGAGATAGTCAACAAGTGGGTTGAAGGATACCTTCGGAATTATGTTTCAGGGCAACAAAAGGCATGGGTTAAGTGGCTTCATTTGGGAGAATATTACTACAACACCACCCATCACATGTCTATTGGTATGTCACCTTTCAGGGCCTTATGCAGTTATGATCCCCTCTCCTTTGTGGAGATTGTCTTTGTGACAACAGGGTCAGGATTGTTGATATTATGGTAGCTACGGGAGGTATTAACCTACACTTGTAACCATTGAAGAGACTAGAATATTCCAGGAAGCAAGAAGAAACCCTAAAGCATTGGACATAACCCTAGAAGACAAGTCGGCTAAAGGAAATATTTAATATTGAGTTTTTAGCCTCCAGAATGAGAAGTCGGCCCAGAAAACTAAGGAGGAGCAGTATAAATACGTTACACCAGAGCTCATTTGGAGGAAACAACT
>ML780237.1:2375-15896 GCA_009831015.1 Picea engelmannii
TCTTCAATAGCTTGTAGTTGATCTCTTAACTGAGAGATTCTCACAAGGTATGATGTTATGTTGTCATCATCATTCATTTTCATGTCACGGAGCTCATTCTTCAGACTCATTACTTGTCCAATGTTTCTGACTGAGAAGAGGTTTGTTAGGGCATCGTACATCTTCTTGGATGAATCAAGATGGGAGATGTAGGGTATCAAGTGATCTTTTATGGAGTCCACTATGATACTCATGGCATTGATGTCATTGTCTTTGAACTTGTCCATAACTGCAACGTTCTGAGGTTCTTTCTCTTTTTTTTCTTCGAACTGTGGTTCCACGATCTTTCCTTTCACGATATCCAACACTTTATTCTTGGCAAGGATGAGGTCAATCCTTGTCTTCCACGCTCTGAAGTTAGAAGCCCCTTCTAACTTGTTTTCTGACTTCATAGAGTAAGTCATAATTGCTTTGACTTGGTCAACCTTTGACTTTGACCAAAAACTCAAACTTGACGTCCTAGCTTGCTGAGAGTACCAGGAGATGCGCTAGGATAGGGCGCACTAGGCTATCCAGAAATTAGGTCAATCTCTTCACTTAAGGTGCCTCAACAAGAGGGTTAGGGTTTCGTTGTTGCAGCAAAAATTGGCTGCAACTGCAACTGTAACTGAGCAAATCCTCCCAATCTATCTTTCAGCGGTTAGACTGTCCGAAGATAGTGTGGGCCCATAACCTGTTAGAAAATAATGGATGTGCTCGTTTAGCCATAGACAATATAGCAATATTGTCACCCAACCATAGGCCGAAGCCACCCCCGAGCACCTTTAACCTTGACAGAGAATGATTTCGGAAGCAAGCCAATAGCCAACCAAGGTTAATGCAACAAGCAAAGATAACCAAGACTGATCAGAAAGTCCAACCATAACCAATAGAAAGTCCAAGCCTAAACCGAGAATACAGATTGCAGTAGCTGCGGCTACAGCGACTCCCCAGGCTTACGCACTTGCCCAGTTTCTGCAGTGCGCACTTCTTCACTGCTGAAATTTCGAGTTGTGTGTACCAAATGAGGTCTGGCTACTTATATTTATATTGTTTTCCTGAGTTGTATGGGTCGACTTCTCATTCTGGAGGCTAAATACTTAATATTAAATATTTCCTTGAGTCGACTTGTCTTCTAGGGTTATGTTCAATGCTTTAGGGTTTCTTCTTGCTTCCCGGAATATTCTATTCTTGTCAGGATTACACGTGGAGGTAAATACCTCCCGCAGCTACCATAATATCAACACAAGCTAGGCTTGTTCTCCCAAAACTGGCCACCAAGCAAGGTCTTGCAAAACAAAAGGGTACGCCTTCCAAAGATCTCAAGTCAAAGATATCATGACAAGTGTAAACCACATCTAATAAACAAGGCACCTAAGCATGTGCATCAAAACTACCTCATCAAATTAAACAAATGCTCAAAGACCCTATACAATTGACCAAGTTTAAGTATGAGAGGGGTGTCATAAAAGTCCTATTGGCTAGACCAAAACCCTTAAGTAGGAGATGCTCCCAAGGATGGCCTTTCAAGGTTATGTAATGGATGATGAGGTGGAAAGGGATTTAGACTTCATAGGTCAATGAGTTTCATGACATACAAGGGCTCGTATTATCTCATTTATGGGTGCCTTTATAGAGGGTGTGTGGCACCTTCATTTGCGATGCACTTTTTCCAAGCCCATCTTCTTGTCATTCTTTCTTCTTAGCTCTTCCTTTCTCTTTATATTTCTTTCATGTCTTAAGGAACAAGTTGAAGACCACTATCCTGGCTTGGTGTCCAAATAACGATAGTGTCATTCACAAATACCTTGCGGAAATGAGAAGGTTGGCTCGTGAGGAGACCCCCTTTCTCTCAGTTGTGTAACTGAGAACCACTACCCTAGCTTGGTGACCAAATGATGGTAATGTCATACCGCTAAGTACCCATGATCATGATAGAACGACTCGTGATGAGACATCCCATCCTCCAACTAACCCATTAAGCATTCACTATCATTTATTTTTGTAGGTCCCCCATTTATTATAGAGAAGTGTTTCATTGCTTTCTCAGGGATCCCTAGGCGAAGCATTTGGAAGTTCTATATTTAAGGTTTTATCTTTTTAGCCAACAACAATCCCTCTAGGCCTTCAGCCCCTTCTTCCCATGAAATGAGGTACATGCCCTTTTTGGGTCACTAAAGTCAAAGGGCCTAGAAGAAGACAATATGATGGGAGTGTAATGAGCGGAAGGTGGTAAGTATGATCGGGAATGGTACAATAACCCCTTAAGGGACCCCTAGTCACAAACCTTCCCCAAAGGTTGGCCACTTACTAGGAAATTTATGACACTCACCAAGGTGAAACAAGGTCAAAAGCATAATGTCCAAGCAAGCGTTCTTTAATCAAAAGCAGCTTAAATACAACATGTTTAAATGCCTTAAATATTAGGGTGATTACCTACCAAAATACCTAACTTGTATCGAATAGAGAAAGACCCATCTACCTTCCAAAAGCTAGCTGGTGTGGCGGATGCATTGACACTGGATCCAAAATGTGGTGATAGGGCGGGCTTCTGTATGTTCAAGTGACACTGCTAGTCAGGTTGTCTCTCGGCACTCCATATCTGCAACCTGAGGGCATCGAGACATCATCTCCTTAGTTATCCCACAAAATGGGGATAACAATGACGAATCGGAAAAAGTTAAAACCATAGAATGTTTAGCCTTCTTCATTTGTTACCTTCTAGAAATCTGGCAAGAATCATTTTGGATTGATGGAATTGCAAATATCAAATGTTAATTTTGCACAACCCAGTTGCATACGGGGTATTCAAGGGTGTTGAATCTATTTATGCATTAAAAACAATAATTTCATCAATCCAATTGCAATTTTGGCAAAGATAGCTAGGAGGAATTCTAATGATGGCAAATCAGAAAAATTCAAAATCATTGAACGTTTAGCCTTCTTCATTTGTTACTTCTAGACCTACACTTACAAAATACTCGAGTCCAACACAAAGATGCAAACCTAGGGAAACTTATAAATTTTATCCATTGTCACCAATGTTTTTAAACCCGTACTCGAACTTCAACTCAATCACCTATCCAATCAAACTTCGACTCGGACTCGGGTTGACTCGAACCGATCTGATTTCAATGACTCAGTTCACTAAAAAATACATTAAATAATTAAATTTTAATGAAAAAAATATTTTAAAGATTCCAAACCATTAAAGACAAAATATGCAAAGTTTGTTCATCTATATACCATGTAAGGGTGTATAATATATATATATCAAAATGGCACTGAGTGCAATACATATCAGCAACAAAATATATAATCGGTGAGGCTCTAAATGGCCTCTAGAGTCCATAAAACTTGCTACAAATACAAGCTACTGGTCTACTACATATTATTGATCAACATGATCAATAATCAAACTCATCTCCACTGCTAGAAATGGGATCATCAACAAGAGCTACAAAATCGTCCTCTGACACAGAGTCTTCAGGCTCCTCGGACTCCTCAGGGGCATCTTCCACTACAGTGGTAGTAGCACTAGAAAAAGCATGAGTTAGTCGGGTTGCACAGCTAGTGCTTACATGTTCCATGCTTGGTGCTTCGCTTACTCCAGCTCCTCCTAGTGGATCTAAATCCAAACCCAACCCCAAGTCATCAATATCAAAATCAGGATCAAACTCTATTGGGTGAGACTCCTCTACCCATTCTAAAGTTTGATCAATATCATCCAACACAATGGGATCTGTATTAAGTCTTTTGTTTAGCAACTGGTTGCGTCTTAGCCGGAGGTTGCACTGCACAAAGACGAGATCATTTAATCGTTTTTGTTCCAAATGGTTTCTCTTCTTCGTGTGAATTCGCTCAAAGACGGACCAATTGCACTCCCTTCCAAAAGCATTGCAAGTTTGGCTCAGGACTCGAATTGCAAACTTATTCAATTGAGGACATTGGCTACAAAATGACTCCCACCAATGTGTTGCAAAGACAAAGTTAGTTTAACAAATAAGATTATGACTTTGGCTAAAAAAATCAAGTATTTATTTGAAGTTTAAACAACTGAACTTAAAAAAACTTTGGAATTGCTTACCTGGTTGGTCTACATCTCTTGCAATCTTTGCTAGGTTTTTGCCAAAGGTACATGTGGCTCTAGTGAAAGCATTGATTTGTTGATGTACTTCCAGTTGCTCTACCTCATTAGGTACCATGCACTCTGAGCACTAATACAATCCATCTTTGACCTCCCCAGTTTGATCTTCTCTTAATCGAGCTTTGCAATGATACCTGTTATCGCACAATCTATACTTGCCCAAAACCTAAAGGCAAGTAGGCTTAGATTGACGTAACACGGAGGTAGTCCTATCACTTTCATGTCACCCCAATAGGGTACCTCTTTCTCTTTAGGAGGAGGAAAACCTCACTCCAAGGGAGACGTCCCAGGACCTAGTTGGTTGATGAAAGGCAGAAAGACACGGTGAAAACCCACCCCTCTCTCTAGGTCACTCAACGGAAGAAGTCACTTGGGTAAAGTTTAAAGCGACAAGGGAAAGTGAAAAGTGGGTTTGTACCTGCCCTTTACCAATGAAACATCAAACGTTAGTAGTAATAATGATATCAATGATTATAATCAATGACTTCTTAGACAAATTATGTGTTGCTAGAACAAGTTATATACAATAAAGATAAGATTACAGTAGCAGCAATGTATCTTGAAAATTGCAAGTTATGATGACAAGAAAAGATATAAAAGGTCTTGCAAACTTGATAATACTTTGTCACTCACAATTTTCAAGATTAATACCAGTCAATAAATGACTTAAATGGTTGTCCTAATATTGATAACAGCATTAATTAATGATGATGACAGCAAATAGGAACCACTTCAGAAAAGTACTATAATAAAGCAATAAGACAACTACATCAATATCCAATGATTAGAGTTTGCTTAGTACAAATGCTAAGTGGTTTTATGGATGATTTTTAGGGCTATTAGGTGCTGCAACAGTGGCTGTAACAGCAGCTATGACA
Source organism: Picea engelmannii (assembly GCA_009831015.1). Taxonomy (NCBI): domain Eukaryota; kingdom Viridiplantae; phylum Streptophyta; class Pinopsida; order Pinales; family Pinaceae; genus Picea; species Picea engelmannii. Next base: position 7,419 of record ML780237.1, read on the forward strand.
GCAGTAACAGCTTCAGAATTTGCACTTTAGAAAGGTAGCAAGGGGAAGACTAGACCCTAGGATGATGACGCCTAGGTTAGTGCAAATTTCTGGGTAGGTTAGCTTAGTTAGTGTGCTTGTTAGAGCTGCAAAATGATTGCTGTAGCAGCAGCAAGCCAAGTTAGTGAAATTGTCAAGTTGAAAAGAGAGTTTGAAAGCTTTAAGGTTGCTTGTTAAAGGGAAGAAGACAAGGACTAGTGCCTTTCTAGGGTAATGGAGTCAAAGATGGCGGCTTCTTCTAAGGCTGCTAATTAATGATAATTCACAAAAGTCTAAGAGGGAAAAAGTCTAGGAGGAGTAGCAATTTAAGTCCTAGATTTTGACCTTAAGAAACAAGGTGCTAGGGTGTAGGCACTTCTAGGCCCTAGTGCCTTGCTCTCCTTAGCCTTTTTATGGAGTAAATACTTATGCAACAATAACCAAATGCAAACCTCTAGAGTGCTACCATTTTAGGGCTCTAGGGTTTCACTAGTTACTATATCAATTTAGTGAAAGCTTGGCAAATACAAAAGTAAGAAAGTAGCATCTTAAGTTTCTGACTTCAAGCATTAAATACACCATGCAATTTCATAATCTGTATGAGCAAATAAAACCATGCAATAAACCATTCAATAGATGACAAAATGCAGATTCTACTTATTTGCACCAAGAATAATCATGAATATACCATGCAAGATCACCATAAAACTTCAAAAATTGATCCAAGTTGCAAAGATAAGCCTTAAACAAGAGTGGTGCCTCCTTATTTTAGCCAATAACTCAGGAGCGGCGCAAATTTCAGTCCTCTTCTTGTCCAATGACAAGTTATGATGAAAATGAATGTCACTTTATGTTTATTTATACAACAATTTGACCTTTAATTAATTTTAGGTCAAAATTGCAGGGCCAACCTAATCAATTTGCCCTAATTTACAAAATTAAACAAAATTACATGAATAAACCCTAGGAGGGTGACATCATGCCCTTTCTAGGATGATGTTGAACTCTAATGGGGGACATCCAGCCCTGAAAAGTGGAACGTTGGCCCCTCCAAGGCCTAATCACACCATCAACTGCCAAACATTGTGCCAAGCACCCTTCTTTCACCAGAACATCTCCTGCATGAAACCCTAGCCCCAAAATGATGAAGTCATGGGCTAGGTGGGTGGTCTCTAGGCCTTCCAAGGCCATCGTCCAAGTGAAGAGAGATGAAACTCGTCCATCTAGGCCTGCTAGAGTGCCTCCAAAGGCAACGTCCTTCCTTCATCCAGTGAAAACCTTCAGTCTCTTCTCACCCCTAGCTGGGGTTTCAGCATCCATCTGTGGGCTTTGAGCCCCCATGAAGGTCCAAGCTAATCATTCCCGCATGTGTACCTGTCCACCGGGCAAGGTCCTGCAGAAACAACAAGTACGCCCTCCAGGGGTTCATAAGTCACAAGGATCATAGCATGTAATCACATCCAATAATTAAATTACCCAAACATGTGTAGAAATTTAATGACAAAATCAGCAAGTACTAAGTTCTATCATACACTAGCAACCTAGAGATAATTGTCTTAAATGAACTCTGATATCATTCAAAAAATACCATAAGCAGAAATACACATTGCTAAGCACTTTTGCAGCGGAATAAACACAATGAATAGCAATCACTCAACCATGAAATACTCAGAAATTTAGGCAATGCTAGGGAAAACCCCAATGTGGGGAAACCCAATGAGAGAGAGAGAGATTTATTTAGCTTCAGGAAAGTACATATCAGCAGCAACAATACAATTTCCAGCAAGAGAAAAAATAACTTACAGCACCCAAAACTGTCCCCACTATTTTCTTTCTTGGAAAACGTGCTAGAATAGTGTACGTCCCCGCTGAACAGCACCTCAAACTATGTGCCAAATCTTTGTTGTACGAAGAGCCAAGTACAGTCAGCCTGCAGTAACAAAAGACTCAATAAATGTGCCTCGATTTGTGTACAGCAAAGCTGCCTTGAAATATGCGCCCTCCTTAGCTTGTTGTACGGACTATACAGTACGGCCTTCTTTATCAGCCAGCAGCAACAGCAGTCTTCACTCAGAAATTTCTTGGGAAAAGTGCCCACTCTCTCTTGGGAAATGTGCCCTCTTTGCTGCCCTCACTTTCCTCTCTCAAGCTAGCTCAGAAATCTTTCAAACTCCTCCTCATTATTGTTTCTTGCACACTACCCTAGGTATTCTCTTATAATCTGAAAGTGACCCATCACCTTCTCCAACCCTAAATCTAATGGCCAAGATCTAATCTTGCCTTTACAAGATCAAGGGACATGATTCATTCCCTCCAAAATAAATCACTTTAAAATACTAAAGTACATTTTCACTTTATAACATAAGTGCACTTTATGAGATAAAGTCACTTTATTATTAAAAGGTACACTTTATTAAAAGTCACTTACATAAAAGAACCACTTTATCACAACTTTATAAAGACCCATTACAAAGTCAAGTGTCTAGTAGTGTAAGAACAAGGTTACTTCCACATACAAGACAAATATGCGGAGTACCTCCCGAGCTAAAAAGATAACACTCCATCTTAGGGAGGGATGTACTTGCTGCCATCACCATCATTCGGTCCCATCACATTGTTATATGGCACACCATTTTCCTCTCAGCAACACCATTTTGTTGGGGGTTATATGGCACAGTCAATTATCTCTTGATTCATGCTTCCTTGTAGAAATCCTCAAACTGGAGAGATTCAAACTCTCCAACATTCTATGTTCTAAGGGTTCTGATGTGTTTCCCTGTCTACTTTTCAATAAAGGCTTTATACTCTTTGAACTTATCAAATGTGTCACTTTTTGCTTTAAGGAAATAGATCCAACATTTTCTTGAATAATCATCAATAAAAATGACATAATGCAAACAGCCACTGAGAGAAGGAGATGACATGGGACCACATACATCAGAATGAACCAGATCTAAGATGCCCTGAGCTCTATTGTCACTGCTAGGAAATGTTTTCTTTATATTTTTACCTAGCATGCATACTTTACAAATTTCATTTTTACTAAGATAAATAAAGGGCATGCCACATGCCATATTCTACAGATCTGGAAGTGCTTTGTAATGAAGATGTCTAAGTCTTCTATGCCACAACTCGTTGGTGTTGGTCGCGTCATGAGCTAATGCCTGAACTGACTGTCCTGTCACAAGGTACAATCCTCCTCTGCGAGTCCCAATAGTTTTTGTTGTACTCAAGTGGCTATCTTTAGCCCACAGAAGTGGCTTCTTGTCCTTGAATATCACCCAATATCCCTTGTCCTCAAGGGTTGCAATTGACAGTAGATTCTTCCTGAGCCCTGGAACATATAATACTTCATCAACATGAAGCCTAGCCCCAGATTCCAATCTAAAGGAGATAGAGCCTACTCCCTCTATCTTGTAACATTTGTCATCCCCAAGTTCAACCTGCTCTGCAAAAGATTTTGTCTTGAAATCTGAGAGGATCGCCTTGTACCCTGTCATGTGCTTTGATGCACCACTGTCTACTAATCAAGTTTTCGGCCCTGTGATAACTATATTGGATAAAGCAGAAACTAGGTAATATTCTTTTCTATTTTCTCTTTCATTAGAAGGATTTTTTTGTTTTCTTTTGGATTCATCATCCTCAGTAGTTGAGGCATGATGTTTCCCTTTCCTTGGATTTTTCTTTCTATACCAGCAGTCTTTAGCAAAATGACCCAACTTATTGCAACTAAAGCATTTAATCTTAGATGTAACAATACTTTTTCCTTTGAACATACCTTTGGTGTTTGACTTCCTCTGAGAGCCTTTCTGGAAAGTGACTTTCTTCTTTCCCTTGAATCTTGATGCTAATGTTGAATGCTCTTCTTTGGTTGGCTCGCTCCTGGTAGCAGTGCGACTCTCCTCTTGGAGGCAATCATGCCATAACCTCTAAAACGTGGGCTGAATCTCTCTCCCACTCACACTGAATAGGAAAGTCTCCCATGAAGAAGAAAGACCATCAAATATGGCCTGCATTAAGTCATTATGATCCACTGTGATACCTGTGACCAAAAGTTGATCTCTAATCTAGGTTATCCTAGAATAGAAAGATGCTACTGAATCACCTTTCTCCATCTTCAAATACTTAAGCTTGTGCTTAAGTGTCCTCTTCTGACTTGGAGCCTGTTTCTCATACAGATTTACCAAGGTATCCATACAGTCCATGACAGTCATTAACGAAGTCATTGCTGGCATTATACTGTCTTTGACTGAGTCAAAGATAACTCGCTTGGCCTTAGCTTGACTCTTCCTCAAGGTCGCTCTCCCTGCATTAGAGGTGGGTTCCTCCATCACTGTGGTCACATACTGCTCAAGATCATGCTCTTGCAAAATATTCATTATCCTGAGCTTCCGCATATTGAAGTTGGAAGCTCCTTTGAGCCTATCCTCGACCCTGACTGAAATGGAGGATGCCATGGACCTCACACTGGAAACTTGATCAAGCTCGCTTGGATGTGTGTGTACCTGTTGTTGCACTTCAACAAGCTTATTCACAGCCTAAGGTCTGATACCATGTTAAATTTTGAGCTTGATTTAATACTGTAAGTACTTCTTTAAATTCTGACTGTACTTTGAATTTAGCTTAACATAATTCATAAACCAGAGCAGCAATAATCATAAAAATTTACCAGCATGCAAGATCACAACACATTACTCTGGGGACACCCTATAAAGGGAAAAAAACCCCAGCAAACAATCTCTTTTTATTGCATTAATAAAGTATGATCACTTACAAATATCCACCATGAAATTCTGCTCTTAAATGAGCTTGCCAAGACGACTTAGACCAGATTGTATGACCTGTAGGAGTAGAGAGACTTTGCTGATATAATCTCTTGTTATCGACTAGCACTATGAAAGAAACTATGCATTGTCTGGGTGTTGCTTTGATGCCTTTTCTGGACCGATATGCAACCTTTTCAAATAGAGATATATGCAGCCTTTTCTTGATTGATATGCAACCTCTCCTAACAGAGATATATGTTGCCTTTCTAGACTGATATGTAGCCTCTCCTAACAGAGATATGCCTTGCCTTTCTGCACTGATATTCTACCTCTCCTAACATCCTTACACTGCATAACACGGATATCTATGCAGCCTACTAACACTGATATATATATCAACACTGTAACGCACACTCACTGCCTTTTAATACTGATATACATCAACATATTAAACAAGCACTCACACCCTCACACTACAAAACACAATGACAAGAAGGAGGGTCGACCTCTGCTTATATACGAATGGAGAGGTGAAGGAGAGGGCTCGAATTAGAAACTACTTTGCATGCTAGTCATAACTCATCTTTACACTTGAGTTCGAATTTAGAATTGACTTTACACTTCAGTTCAGGATACAACTCGCCCTTGTGATTTGGCAATGCATGCGAACTAACTCAACATGCACATGTCATGCATGCATGCAACATGCAACTAGACATGCATGCAATATGCAACATGCAACATGCGACATGCAACAAAAACTTGACAACTTGACTTCTAGACATGCAACTTTGACTTTTACAACTTGAGTTTAACAACTCATTCAACTTGACTCTTATAACTCAACTTATTACATGGCAATTCGAATTTATTCACGGTGGATAATGTTACACGTGCCAACGCACTAGATCAATAAATTTACAACATTTGCAATGTAATGAAGATTGTTTGTTTCTAGCTCATAGGAATTTTACGTTCAACCTAACTTTTGTTGGATGCCTTGACTTTTGCTCATGGCTCACAAGGCTTGACTAGGCTCACAGAGGTTGTAGGTTCCCCCTAATTTTTGCACTAGTCTGTCTATGCTCACAGAGGTTGTAGGTTCCCCCTGACTTTTGCACTAGACTGTCTATGCTCACAGAGGTTGTACGTTCCCCCTGACTTTTGCATTAGACTTACATCTTGACTCACAAGATCATATAGCATCTCATTCGTCCTGACTTTTGGTTTGACTCACAGAGGTTGTACATTCCCCCTAGATTTTGTCAATACCTCACAAGACTGGTTGATTCTCCAAATCTCTCTGGCTAGCCTCAGGGTGGCCCATATGGCCTCTCATTGGAGAATAACTGTCGATGTTGTCAAATTTAACAGTAGTGTCTCATTTATGGGTGTTATTTCCGTCCTAATACACACTTGAAAGCGTTGACTTAAGTCTCAATCCACTTAGTGTGTCCTTAGAGGCACAATGCCTAAGTTCAAGCCCATTGTCACCTTGACTTGAACTTCTTCCGCATAGGATTACTCCTAGGGAAGCCAAGGGGGGTAGACCCTAGTTACTATGTGAGTTATTAGGTGAAATCTAGGAGTTAATTTTAATTTGTTAAAGGTAAGGGGGATATTAGCCTATATGAGAGGCAGCAATGCAATGCAAGCCTTCAATGACAAGCAACCCTTTCCCTAAGCCAACTATGACTAGTGCCTAAGGTTGGGCAATGGGGTCAACTAAGTTACGCAAAGATATAAAAAACAAGTAAAAAGAATAACTTTACAATTAGATCAGATACAAAAGAATTGAAACAACTATCAACAAAATAAAGAATATCTAGATGCTACAACAATATACAAAATAACAACTATCCACAAATGAAAGGAGCGAGCACTTGTTAGATCTATTATTCTAGTAGAGCAATAATTGAACTAACTTCTACTTTGATTTTGCAGGAATGAAAAGAGATAGATCAAGATTGCACCCACAACAAAACACAACTCAAAACCAAGCTTGAAGTGCCCCAAAAGAGGTGCGCAACTTCAAGGGGGTGCTCAAAAGACAAATGCGTAACTCAATAGGAGATAAGACCATGAAAGAAAGCCTCCACGGGCACAAGTGCGCAACTTAATAGGAGAAAGATAAAAATTGAAAGAATAGCCTCCACAGGCACTAGTGCGCAACTTGTAAGCTCAACTACTCAACCACCACAAGATGCTCAATTACAATGCTCAAAAGATAACTTTCAATGAAAATTGCAGAAAGTAAAGAGCATGAACCACTTAGAATGAATTATGAAGTTAAACCATAGGTTGTTGTGAGTAGATTTTAGGATTTAGACTGATTAGGTGAAGTTGCAATCCTAGACTAGGTGACTTCCCCAAAACTCCCACCACTTTGGCCAAAAGGATTGTTGGGTGCTCAATAAGCAAGGCAAACAAGGCCTTACCCTAGCTCCACAGGTCAACCCAGAAACTTGGATACTCAAACAAGGGGGACACCTGGTGTCATGAGATCATCCCTGATCTAGCACCCCAAGTTTTTTCCACAAGCCTCCTTTTTGGTGGCGAAAGTTGTAACAGTAGAGGGTGATCTAATTAGGCCAAATAAATTGATTTCCCTAGAGCCTAAAGTAGATGATTTAGCAATTAAAAGTTACTTGAGTTGAATGCTTGAAAGAAATAAATGACAAGTGCTTAACGAAAATATACAAGGAACAAGATATGCCTCCAAGGGCTTAAGCAAGATTGAAAATAAAGGAAAAGCTTCTAACTATTGAGATATTCACATGAACTTGAAAAGAAAAACTAGAAGCATAAACCATAAACCATCGAACTATCTAACAAGCTAAAGTAGCCTTACAATACTGCATGGGTGGCTAAGCCAATCCTCTTTGCAGGGTGTAGGTAAAAGAATGAAATGAACAAATGAAAAAAAAACAAGTAAACCTAGCCACACTACCTTGTCTTAAGGACAAGTGGGGCAACAAAATGAAAACTTAAAACAGAAAATAAACTTCTAAATCCTAGCCTTACGATTTTGTTAGGGTCCTAACCCGCACATAGGTAGAACAATATATTCGGATGTAATAAAGGTCAATATTAATAAGGCCTTTCAATAAAATAGAATAAGGCGGATGTAGGAAGACCTAATAAAAGCTTTCACTTCTAGAAGGATCTTCCTCTAGATGCTTATTTTTAGTATAAATAGGAGTCGAGGGTATGAGAACCCTAGCTTGGATACTATTGTAATAGAGCTCTGCTCAACTGGAGATTGCCCCCTCGAAGAGGCCCGTGAACATTGCTTTCAGATTCAAAGTGTTATTTCTGTTGTTATTCTTATATCATTTCAGTGTTATTGTGGTGAATGTTCTGGTTATATTGTTGTTATTCTGCCATTACTAGCATTTTATTTCTGTTCTGCATACATTTTATATCTGGTATATTACAAGTGGTATCAGAGCACTTTCCTCGGCAAAAAGTGTGGGTTAAATTTTTTTCAGGGTAGAGACGTATTCCGGCGTCTTTAAGCCACAGAGATCTGTCGTTATGCGCATAAACCCGCGGTTGAGGGATTCATACATGCAGGAAATACAAGTGGTACTTAAGCGCACATCTGTTGGCCACCCTTGTAACCCCTATTGGTACCCCTTCGAGTGGTAGCGCATCAGACAACACCTGTGTACGGATCGGCCTAGATTACCTG
>ML780237.1:17911-38472 GCA_009831015.1 Picea engelmannii
TCATTGCTACATCCATGCCATCAATAATTTCCAAATCATGATTGCCAATGGTGGTTCCATGAAATGTGGAGGGCGTTGTGAAAATGTGCGTCTCCAAATTGGTGACTACCACCTGAAATCCCATATGTTTGCTATCGACATGGAAGGTTGTGACATTGTGCTGGGTGCAGACTGGCTAAGGACTTTGGGTCCCATTCTCATGGATTTTAAAGACTTAACCATGCAATTCGACCAGGAGGGCCACCAATATAAGTTCCAAGGCATCACCGCCGGTTCACCTGAGATCATTAGTTCCCATCGCATGGAAAAGCTGCTCAAAAAGGGTCATTCTGGTGTTATGCTCAACTCCATGCCATACAAGCAACAGAGACACCCTCGGTACCACAAGACCTCCAAGCCATCCTTTCTAAACATCAATTGGTCTTTTCCACTCCCCAAGGCCTCCCTCCTTCCAGTGGTGTTCATGATCATTCCATTCCCCTTGTACCAAGAAGCCTTCCTCCCAATATCCGTCCATATCGTCACCCCTTTTCCCAAAAAAATGAAATTGAGAAAATGGTCTAGGAACTCCTTAATGCAGGCGTTATCCGCCCTAGTATGAGCCCCTATTCGTCTCCTGTGGTCATGGTCCTAAAGAAAGAAGGTTCTTGGCGAGTCGAGGGTATGAGAACCCTAGCTTGGATACTATTGTAATAGAGCTCTGCTCAACTGGAGGTTGCCCCCTCGAAGAGGCCCGTGAACATTGCTTTCAGATTCAAAGTGTTATTTCTGTTGTTATTCTTATATCATTTCAGTGTTATTGTGGTGAATGTTATGGTTATATTGATGTTATTCTGCCATTACTAGCATTTTATTTCTGTTCTGCATACATTTTATATCTGGTATATTACAGATTTAGCATGGGTGGCAAAGCCAAGCCTCTTTGTTAGGTGTAAGCACAAGAAAAATAAAAACGCAGAAATTTTATTTTTTAGAGAAGTGCAAGCCCTAGAGACTCTCTTGGGGCTTGTTTACAATGAGAGAAGGAGGAAGAGTTGGGAAGATGGTACCCCAACTTAGGAGGTTTCTCTTTGATGTTGTAGGGCCCCAAATGGGCTGTAGCACCTCCCTTTTGGTTCAAATCTGCAAAAAACCAGCAAGCAAAACTTGCTGGAAAAGCTGCAAAAGAGACCAAATAATGCAAGTATTTTCTGTTAGTTAAAACAGAAAATTTATGTGTAAAAATCAGCAAGTATAATATGTTCAAATGAACTATTCTAAGATGTTAGAATGCCAAAAGAAGTGTGGAAATGTACAGAAATATAGAACATAAATATTTAGAGGTTGTAAGTGGGTGAAATGGAAAATTTCCAGATGTGAAATCTTCACACAAAACCCTTAGGTAACCTGCAAATCTTGTGAGAGAAGTTACAAAAATAGAGAAGATGTGAGTAGATCTAAATGAGAAAAAAAAATACTTTGCTTAATCCAAATAAATGCTCACTAGATCTATGATAAGACTATCACAAATCTATCCAACCAAAATGCTTTGCTTGGAGTTCCTACTCTAGATCTATAACTAAAGCATGCACAAGAAAGAAAACTAGAACAAGATCACCTCAATAGTTGCAAGATGGCACCAAGAAGACTCTCAACACCATGGATTCTCCAAAGATTTATTTATTCAATAGAAACAAGCTTAAGAAAATGCTTTCCACAAGCTTAAGAAGAAAGAATGAGAACAAGAAGAGAGAGAGAGAGAGAGAGAGAGAGTAGTGGGAGAGATTTTGGCATAGTAACAATAGCTGAGAGTCGATGTGAAATGAGGGAGGGAAGGCCTTCTTTTATACTTGGGAGCCAAGAGTGACCCCTCTTGGATGCTCTCCAAGTGTCATTCAATTAAGAGAGAATGAGCATCTCAAGGAGGGGCGCAACTCTAGGGTTTTGATAGGGTTAGGGTTTTGGTAGATGAGTGAGGGGGTAAGGGAACACAATTTTTACATAGCCAACATGAAATTAGACCAAGGGGGGCGCACTTAGGGAGAAAAGGGTTTTCTTCCTTTAATTTTTCAATTAGCATGACTTTCTAGCCAAGGGGGTCGCAACTTCCCTAGGGGGGATGACAACTTGAGGTGATGGCTAGGTGAGGGGGTGAAATAAAGTTAGGAAAGGTGTTTCACTAACTTAGGAAAGGGGTTTGGCATCATCTCCCACTCTTTCTCTAACCTTTTTGCTCATTTTTACAAAAATTGACATTTTGACTTTATCAATTAAGCAATTAAATTGCCGACTCTAGACTGATTGGACTCCTCAAGGACAATGACCCAGCAAATCTTGTCCAATTGAGTTGAAACTTGGTCCAAGAGTGTAGGGGGTCTCATTAAATTTCTTTTGAGTACTCACACCCCTATCAAAAATCCCAAGGACCTAGTTTTTACATTTTTACATCAAAAATAATTAAAATTACCATTAACTGGGTAATTTTAAAAAATTAAAAAAAAACTACTCAGACTCAACGGAATTTCGCAAGACTCTAAGAGATGTCTAGCAAGGTCATCTACAATATTCCTAGACCCTGGTCACCCATAGGGCTCGATCATTAGAACGTCTTTCACCACTTTGGAGGATTATTGTGGGAGTGAAAAACTCAAGGGTAATTAAAAAGGTTGGTTAGGCCAAATTAATTACCTGAGGAAAAAAAACACTCGATGAAAGGACTTCCCTAATGATAAATTCCTAGGTAACTAACCTAAAATATGATCCATGCAAACCCATTACATTATTATCCCACGCAGAGGAGCAAAAATTCCAGTTACAAAAAGAAGTGTTGAGGCCAAAATTGCCTTGTAGAACCAGTAAGTCTTCAACTTTGTTGCACCATCAGGGACATAGCTTCATGGCACATGGAGTTGACCCCCTAGTCGAAATAGGTGGATCAATAGGTCCCTTTGTAGAGGGTGTGTTGCACCTTTGTTTTCAATGTAACCTTTTTCCAAGCCCATTTATTGCCTTTTATTCTTTTAGGATGTTTCCAGGTTGAAGCCAAGGTGGGGCTTCTACCTAAGCATGAAAAACAGTGCCCACCGTGACTCTACCCTGGTCACATCATGCTTCCCCAAGTTGAAAGCATGTGTGGGGCTTCCACCTAAGCATGAAAAACAATGCCCACGCGTGCTCCACCTTAATTGGCATTTGTATTAGTTATTTTTCACGGGTCCCATCGGTTTCTTATGAGAGACATCTCATTGTCCTCGGTATCCCTTGGCGAGCATCTAGAAGGTTCATGATTGGCTTTTATCTTTTGCCAGCTACAAGCCTCTGGGCCTTCAGCCCCTTCTTCCCATGAAATGAGGGACAACCCCTTCTTGGGTCAATACACCCGAAAATCCCAAAAGGTAAGGAGATGAAGGGATGGAGTGTGGAAAGTGACAAGTATGGTCGAGAATGGCACAATGACTCATCAAGAGGACCTCCCAGTAGCAAACCTATGCCCAAGGGTGACCCACTTACTAGGGCGCAATGTCAACCACCAAAGTGAAACAGGGCAAAGAGCATAATGTCCAGGAAGACGTTCCATAATCAAAAGCAGTTTAAAATGCAACAAACTCAAATGCTTCAAATATTGAAATGACACTCACAATAATACCTGACTTGTACCTCATGGAGCAAGACTCAATGTCTTCCAGAAGCCAGCTGATGTGGTAGATATCGTCGTGATGAACCTGGAGTTGTGGTGGTGAGGTGGGTCTATGTCTATACAAGTGGACACTGTTGGTCAAATTGTCTCTCGGTACTCCATGTCTGCAACCTGAGGGCCTCGCGACATCATTTCCTTAGTTATCCCTAGGAGTTGGGGATTGTTATCGCGCAATTTGTACTTGCCCAAAGCCAAAGGCAAGTGATCACTAAATTGGCGTAACAGGAAGTTGTCCTATCACCGTCACCTAAACAAGACACCTCTTTCTCTTTAGGGGTAGTACCCCAGGGGAGACATCCCCGGTGACCTGGGGGTTTGAGAAGGCTAAGGTAAGAATATCAAGAAAGTACCACCCCTCTCACAAGTCACTCTGATCAAAAAGTCCCAAAGGTTTTAATAAGATGAAGCAAAGTATTACTTAAGTGTACCGACCCAGAACAAGACAACAAGAAAAACACTATTTGCAAGTACCAATTGATGTTAGTGATTCATAAAACCATAGACTTTGAATAAAAGCATAAGCTGATATAAAAGATGAAGCAACAGAAATATTTATAACAGCAATGTATATATAGTGATAGCTTCATAATTATCCCTCAATAAAGCTTCAATAATGACCAAAAATGATAACCTAAACTTGGCAAAATGCTAGTATTTGTCCGAAGCAATGAAGGCAATGTAAAATCAACTTTAACACTTGCTTTTAAGATGCTTTTGCTGCTGTTATAGATGGCTGTAGCAATCTTTTGCAACAGCAGCAAGATAATTAGTAGGTTAGTCCAATCTAAGGTTAGAAATGGTTAGTAAAAATCTTGAGGTAGATGGTTTGAAGGTTGTTTTAGTCAATCAATGACTTGTAAGGTATGAACTAGTGTCTTTAGGGTAAATGGAGTCACTTTTTCAGCGGCAATTCTTAGGGGAAACAAATGATAATGGGTGAGCTAAAGACAAGAGGGAGGATGGTTGAGGTGTTAGTAACCTAAGCCCCCAATCATCCAAAACCCTAAAAGGAAAAAGTTGCTAGGAAGTAGGTAACCCTAGGCCCTAGCGATTTTCCTTCTTCTTTAGGTCAAGCTTGAAATAAAATATGAAAGCTTGATGAAGCAATGGTACTAGAGTGCTACTAAGCTAGGGCTCTAGTATATGCTTCAAAGGAGGTGTCTTCTAGCAAAATCAAGTAGGTGAAGAGTTATTAAGAGAAAGGCAATAACATGTACTTTTCTCCTAGGGTTTCACACTAGCAATTTCATAATCTTGTAAATGAACAAGTAAAATATACCATAACCATTCAAAACAAAAAAGGATTGCAGATTTCTACTTACTTCACCAAGAATAATCTAGTCACAAGCCCTAATTAAAGACTTTCCACCATGAAAATGCAAAAATACACCAATAAAAGCTCCCTCCAAGAGTTGCGCACCACTTAGTTCAGCCAATAAGCCTTAAAAGAGGCCGAATTTCAGACCTCACACTTGTGTGAGTGAAAGATTATGAATAAAAATGAGAGTTTGATCTCTTATTTATACAATACAAATGACCTTTAATTACATTTTAGGTCAAAAAAGGTCGACATGGCCAGTTTACATCAAAAATCCAATTTTACATAATATTGATAATAAAAACCCTAATTTCATCTTTTTAGGGTGACATCATGCCCCTCCTAAGGTGACGTTGGCTCCCCTCTTGGAACGCTAGGCTTCCAAACTGAAACGTTGGGGCTCAAAACCCCTCAAGAACTGCCACGCGTGCCAACCAAATCCATCCTCATGCTGAATACCCCAACTGGATGACGTCAAGGCTTTGAATGATGACGTCAGGGGCCTTCAAGGGCCACCGTCATGGAGGGAGGGCAAGACCCCCCTAGGTCCAGGCCTGCCAAAGTGCCTCTGGTGGAACGTCCTCCCTTTTCTCTGGTGCAAACCTTCGGTATCCCTCTGCCCCTGGCTAGGGTCTCAGCATCCATCTGGTGGGCTTTTAGCCCTATGGAGGTCTAAGCTAACAATCTCCCCATATGTACCTGTCCGTCGAGCATGGTCCTACAGCAACAACAAGTACGCCATCCATGGGCTCATAAGTCACAGGGATCATAGGAATGTCAATCACATCTAATAATCAAGTTACCCAAACATGTGCATAAAACCCCCCTTTTCCTAGACAAGTGCTCAAAGACGTTATGCTATTCTACAATCCAGGTTTGGAGAGGGTTTCAGGATGTCCTATTGGGCTAATTCTCCTTAGGTGTGAGTTTTTCCAGGTGAAGACCAATCTAGGTCATGTAAATGCATGAGATGGTGTGGGGGATGTTTGGGCAAGGGGTGCAGTGATAACAGGGAAATGTAAGTCTTACCTGTGGGTGCCTCTGTAGAGGGTGAGTTGCACCTTGTCATGGATGCAATTGTTTCCTAGCCCATTCAATGCCTTTTTACTCTTTGTCTTATTGCTTTTTCTCTCGAGAGGATAGCTGGAGGACACTGCCCTGGCGTGGTGACCAGTGGTGACAGCGTTACCCACAAGCATTTCACAAAGATGTGAAGGCTAGCTCGTGATGAGACCCCCTTTCTCTTGGTTATGCCACCAAGAGCCACTACCCTGGTGTGGTGACCAGATGAATAGTAGTGTCATACCGCTACATGCCCATGGACCTAATAGGTTGGCTCGTGATGAGACCCCCTATCCACCAACTAAGTCTTGAGTTTTATTTTATTTCATGGGTCCCCCCTTTTTCTTGCTGAGAAGCCTTTTATTGCTTTCTCAAGGATCCCTGGGCGAAGCATCTCAAGGTTTGATCTTGGCTTTTAACTTTTTCCAGCTACTTTTACCCTCTGAGCCTTTAGCCCCTTCTTCCCACAAGGCAAGGTACAACCCTTACTAGCTTGGCAAAACCAATGCCCAAACCAATGTAGAGGAAAGATGAGAAGGAAAATGATGAAAAGTGATAAGTATGGAAGGAATGGACGACCTTTCATAGACCCACCCAGTGGCAACTCGTCCTTAAGGGAACCAACTTGCTAGGGCACTCTGTCATCCCTCCTAGGTATGGGAAAGTTAAAAGGAATAATGTCCAAGCAAACGTCATGAAGCAAAAGAGAATTAAATGCACATATTCAAATGTTTTGAGAAACAGAGTAACACATACCATGATACCCGGACTCATTACCTCATGGAGCAAGACCTACTGCTACTTCGGAACCAGGTCGATGGGATGGATGTTGTTGTTGTTGATAGATGGGAGGCGTTGAAGAAAGGATGGGCCCTCCAGGGCCAAGCTCAAGTCAGTAAGGCTCTCGGTACTCCATGTCTAGGACCTGTGGGCCTCGAGACATAATCTCCTTAGTTATCCCTAGGATAGGGGATAACAGGGATAACATGGCTCATTCAAACTCAAAATACTCTCTTGAACAAGGTAACAAGTCTAGAAAGGGAGAGAGCACAACAAGGTAATTTTCTTTGAAGACCTTGACAAAATAACTGTCAACCAAAAGGAAATCAGGGGTGGAATAGAAATAGACCTCCCCCTGAACAAAGAGTACCCAATACCCTCACTCCTTCTGACATGGTCAATCAAGAGGGAATCCCTCGGTGTTTACCTTGCAATGAATCACATAATGAATGGGACTGTCCCCAAAACCAAGAATTTGAATATAGTGAAGACCTCAGTGGCCCTGAAGGTATGAATTTTGTTGAAGACTTGAATTCCATATACAACATCCAACAAAAAACCCATTCAGTCACTTGTGAGCAAATGAGACAAATCAAACAAGGGACTCGGGAGTGTTGACACTGCTAGGCTAGCTAGATTGGAAACTTTAAACTCTATGGATGAAGAAACCAAGAATAAGCTCAGGAAAGATAAGTGCATCCAATACATGAGAAGAAATAAAGCCCTGAGCCCTCACAACCTTGTACTTACGAACCACAAAGGAAACCTTGGAGTAGACCACCTTTACCTTTGAACACTAACCAAATGACTTCATCAACATCAAACAAGAACGATGATGTGCAATTAAATTTTGATGTGGTCAATGTTTTGGCTAAAGTGATAGTTCCAGTTCCCCTTTCAGAGTTAATCAAGATTCCTTCACAAATGGACAAGGTGAAGAAATTTCTAAATCTAGAGGAAGCAACAAAAATCCATCCCCTAGTTTTGCAAGCAATGAATCAAGGTGTATAGTCTTATTAAGGACTTGAAGGTTAGTCTAGCGACATATGCAAACATCTCTATATTGATGGATGTGGTAGTCATCAACGTCCCAGATGCCTAAGCGAAGCTATTGTTAAGAAAGTGGGTCGCAATTTTGGGAGGTAGTATTCAAATGGATTTATCTTATGCAACCATCCCAGCTTGCGAGGGTACTTTTGTCACCCTTCATAAGGAACCAACGATGAGATACCAAGTAGAAAATTCCAATGACCCTATGAAAGAATTGATGTATGTAGATGAGGAGTTCAGTAATTTGTGTGTCTTTGCAAACTCAGTAGTGCCAAAAAAGGAAGAGTGCCAAGAAAATGAGTCTGAGGGAGTTTGGTCTATACACTTTAATGGTGCCCAGTCTAGAACAAGAGCCAGAGCCAGAATCACTTTTACTTCTCCTAGAGGCTCAATCGGGACGTTTTCATATAGACTTGAGTTTGACTGCACCAACAAAATTGCTAAATATGAAGCTATGATTGGAATTGGCCCAGGATATGGGAATAAAACGTTTGAAAGTAATTGAGGATTCCGATCTCATTGTATTACAAGTGAGAAGGGAGTATGTTACAAAGAATGAAAGGTTAAAGAGATACGGAAATGTGGAATGCTCATATTCATCATTTAAGGAAAGTAATGCTCATGTTCATCATTTAAGGAAGATCTTTGAGAGATGCAGAAAATATGGAATATCATTGAACCCAAAAAAAAACATCAATATTTGGTGTAGACTAGAGAAAATTATTGGGTCACATTGTGTCTAAAGATGGCATGATGCATTTGTATCTACCTATAGCTAGAGTGGATTCGACAAAGAAAATTCCTTTCCCAAAAAATAGAAAGGCTTCTTCCCTTCTTGGAGTCATAGAAGAGCCCGTTGGCATACATAGCCAAATTATGTTGTGTAAGCATGTTGGCATACACAGCAAAGAATGTTTGTTGTTAGGCATCCATAGCAAACATTCTTTGTTGTGTATGCATATTGGCATCCATAGCAAACATTCTTTGTTGTGTATGCCAACAAGCTTACACAACATCGTTTTTTGTGTATGCCAACATGCATACACAACATAATTTTTTCATGTATGCCAACAGGCATACACAACCATATGTTGTTGTGTATGCCAACAACAAAAACACTCAAGGCCTCATAACGCTCATTTTTTGAGTGAATATAGCATGTGTATGAAGAAACTACTCTTCCAAAAGTTCATCCTCCTTCCATAATTACCACCTACAAGAAAAAATACACTTGTATATAGCTAATTTCTTCTTTTAATGCTCTCTTTTCATGCTTAAAATAGACTCTACGAATCTCCTAAGGAGAGAATCCCCTAAAATTAAGCCTTAAATTATGGAATAAGTGAGGATCAAAAATAGTATGATGAGCTAGGCTAATTTTAGAAAGGAGAAACTTTTAAAATCACAATGTAGACTCCTCTAGGCCAAGCACTCCTCAAGTAAGGTCACATGAAAAGACCCTCTCAACCATGCTAAAATGCAACTTGTCCTTGAAATTTCAAAGTGCTCAAAAGGGCTTGAAATTTGAAACTAGCAATGCATTTCATACTGGGTATCCAAAAATCCAATCATCCTGTTAAAAATAGCACCACCTCAGAATCAACTGAAACTTGAACCATAAACATATCTCCAACCAGGTACAAAAAAATGTAATCATCTAATCAATCAAACCATTTTTAGAAACTACTTGAAATAGAAACTACTAAAAATAGCAACTTCTTAGATTTGCCTAAAGTTTGAACTCCATGCACGTTTCCTCAAAGGGTATCCAAAGCTACAATCAGATTTCAAAAAAAATAAGCCTATAAAAACCAACTTGATGATACCCTTCAGGGTCTTCATCCTCCCATACCTGCTCTGAATACTGCACTAAATCTGCATGTATGAAGCACTTGCTGCTACTGACTCACCTATCCACCTGTACCTTTGATGTAACCTATGAATGTACCCATATGAATAACCTATTCAAGAACCTGTCCAACCATCTTTCCCTAAGTAACAAAAACATGTGAAAATAAGCCTATAAAAAACAACTTCATCATACCCTTCGGGGTCTTCATCCTCACATACCTACTCTGAATACTGCACTAAATGTATGAAGCATTTGCTGCTACTGAATCACCTATCCACCTGTACCTTTGATGTAACCTATGAATGTACCCATATGAATAACCTATTCAAGAACCTGTCCAACCATCTTTCGCTGAGTAACAAAAACATGTGACCATATGCCAAGTCCAATAGGCACTCCACGAACTGTCAATGCCATGTTGATGGACCAACCAACCAATCCATCCCATAATATACCCATGAAAAAATAAAGATAGGCACTCTGATCAGATTTTGAAGAAATCCAATCTGGATGCCAACATGGTGAATAATACATATGCAATAAATAAAAAAGAATAAGAATCTAGAAACTGTACCATTCTTGGTCATTTTCTTTGGAGTTCATCTGTTCTCTTGGATAACTTCTTTTAAAACTATAGGGAATTTTCAAGAATCGTTACTTTCTAGCAATATTGATAAGAAATATCTACTTTGGAACCTCAGGAGCATGTCCGTGGCATTTGTAAGGGTGCAACTCTAATTGACTTCATAAATGAAGGAAATTGAAAACCTTCATCTTCTAAAACGATTATCAATATTAGATGTGGTTGAATAATTCATATGGATTGAAGACCATTTAATGAAGCAAGCTTTTCACAGGTATGCCCGGCTATTTTGTCAATCTGCTCGAGGACAAAAATCCTGCATTCCTAGCATCTTTTGTCCAAATAAAAATAATTGTTTAAACTTTAAAGAAAGCAATTATTTATTTCCCTCTGCATAAAAGCAATGTACAGGTACGTTCCCAGCAGATAAAGGAGACTGGGATTGCCAGGGAAAGAGTTATAAGGAGACTACGAACTAGTTATCAAAAGGGGAGTTATTACAGGTACTGAAGGTACTTTATCCTTACATATTTCACAAATTTTCAATTTGCATATTAGTTTTAATGCACACTGCATGTACTGATTTTGCCGAATAAGAGTTTGATATTATTAATATGAATCTCCAATGTCTATGTCAGGTTTTATTGCACACTTCCTGTACTCATTGCTGCAACATTCATATGACATTGTTTCTGTGATTCACTCCAAGATAAGAGGAGAAGGAATTCTTTGCATGTATGGGATTCTTTTTAATATCAATGTTTCAAACTACTCAAGTGTAGTCCATCCAAGAATCAATGATCCTGAGGATGAACTACACTTGATTCCTTTGAAACGGTGATATTAAAAAGAATCCCACACAGGAATATTCCAGTTTAACCCTGGAATATTTACACCTGCAGAAGTATGAGCAGTCTAAGCAATGAGACCTATTTACTGTACATACTTTCCAGAATAATATCTACTTTATTATAACGTGATTTTAAGAACATCCTACCAACAAATCAGCATAAAGTTCCATGAAATAATTCAATAATACTTTATTCTGAGAAAGTCCAATTATTGAAATGATCAATGTTCTCTGAATTCACACCTTTCGACTTGAAACTTTGATCCCCACATCAGATGACGTAATTCCAAGATGCTTGAAGAATGTAACAATAGCAGAAAGGAGTTCTGCTTCAGCCTGCAGAAAACGGAGAGAAACAAAGCAGCATAATCAGGTTTAAGCAAGAATATGCCTTCAAAGATTCTAATGGTAAGAACCATGCAAAATAAACTGTAGAACAGTGATCTCAGAACAATTATGGAATTGTGAAAAAGGCCTTCTAATGTACAAAGACATAATATTTAACAAACAATCTGAGCAGCAAATAAACCAAAAAACAAAACTTTGGTTAAAGGATGCATTAAATTTCATAAATATGGAGTGATATATTACTGTGTAACTGCAAACATTAGTTTACAGTTCTAATAAATTAAGAACTGAGCACACCTATTTATGATCACACATGAAGCAGATACTTGCCAGTTAACAGCAATCATTACTGTAATTTAATTCCACATATTTAAGGTCACCACACCGTCCCCAATGGCAAGACACTTTTTCATATCCAAGGTTTCCTAATGCATCAATTGAGATGAGTCATTGAGGTTGTTGATGTTTGTAGCATCGGAAAGGTACTTCCGCACAGGTCTAAGTGTCTCGACATATGAAAGTTATCCAAAGCTTTCTACCTTAGTAATTTACTTTAATTAAAGGAATTATTAAAGTAAAGTGCGTTTCTTAATTAATTGAGTTTAATTTAATGAAATGCTAAAGTTATTAGCATTAGTGAATTAAATTAATCTTAGCCATTGATCTCAAGTGGGGTGAGATCTAATCTCAACCATTGACTTGGAGATTAGGGTTAGGGCATAACTCAAGATTATTAAAGCAAGGCTATGTGAAGGGGAGAGACACAATCTTGGAGACATCTATTGGGGTCAGTGACTCATAGAGAGATAAGATAAGATAATTTTATTAATGTCCACGAATGACCACAAAATAGGTCAATGGGACTAAAGATTACAACAAGTGTGAGTATAGTGTGGGAGTGCAAGTGCAACTCCTAGACAATGCTGAGAATAAAATTAAAAAAAAGGAAACCTAAAGTAGTACAGTCGCAAAATGTATATAATTGTGGCAAAAGTACAGTGATCCAAAATATGAGTATGTCCAGCACAAAATTTGTCAAGAGAGAAAGAGAGAGCGAAAGAGGTCTGACGATGAAGTTGTCAAGGTCTCCCTGGTCTGATGGTCGAGGGCGAGGAGAGCGAGCTAGGCACTGGCTTGCTATCGGAGTCCTCAGGGACTGTCAGGGGGTCCAGCCGTATAATCCTAGGGGGGATGTAGGAGCGGGGTATACTCCTAGCATCCGAGACCGAAGGAAAGAAACTCTGGATAGATCTCTGGCAGCTCATCTGAATATGGGAGGTAGTATGACATGAGGGAGGCGCCCTGCTCTGGATCCATCTAGAGCTAACCCCTCTAACTCTTTGAGGATGGATGGGTTTATGTGCGGTTCAACACATTCGAACCAGTCTAGATGATAATGATCCAACTCCCCGAGGGGGAGGCTGAAGAGAGACACAAGGTCTCACTAATCTGTCATCTAGTACACTCTGGGACTCTGCGCACCACTTGTTGCTCCAATCTAATGGATCAACATGAAAGTATGAGGTGATCATCCTGGTCATCCCAAGGCGGGGCATAGCATGCAAGAACTGAGATATGTGACTAAAAATCTCCCTAATGAAGAGGGCTAGGCATCTTTGCTCCTGGTATCGGAAGAAAGTAGAGAGTGAACCCCCTGAATCCTTAAAGAGGCAATGGTAGCATCCTCTGATCTCATAGTAAATGGGGCACCTAATGATGAGGTGCATCTTGGTCTTCGACTCTTGTAAGTGGCACATCTGGAAGATCCTATCTGTCTATGGTATATGGTGGTCTATCTCAATCCGGAGTTGATGAGATCCCACCCGGAGTTGTCCCAGAGGGATCCTGAGTGAGTGCATCCAATGCTTGCGTGTGTAAGGGGGGAGAACGACGATGCCATCCTGCAACTCCAAAAAATGCTCTAGGTAGAAGGACATCTTCGAGCCCAGGCTCGTCGAGGGTGAAGTCCAAGTGACCTAAGTGTACAACCTATAGATGTCCTCTATGATAGCCTAATTCAGTACCTATCTAGTCGGCAAGAGATGGCGCGGTGCATCAAGGGAGAAATTGAATGGGGGGAGGCGCTTTGGGGAGATATTCATCGACTGGAGAAGCCGAGACACCTCTGAGAACCAACCATGTGTACAACCTGAGGGGGGATCTGAAGCAAGAGCCATCGAGGAGCAAAGAGTGAGGTAGGGGTATTACTCTCTCCCAATGGTAGAGTCACTAAAAGATCTAACTCTACGAAGGAAAGAGACCAAACAGAAAATGACCTCAAGGACGAATGGGTGGACACTGAACTCTGCCTGAATGATGGGTTGTGGAATCATCCACTTGCAAAAGATGATACGCATGAGAAGTAGGGTCTGGACCCTCTCCAACCTGGCCCTGTCTGTTTGGAATAAGCACAGCCCCAGATCTCATAGCCATAGAGAATTGTGGGTCTAATAATCACTTCCATGAGGTAGAGTTTGGACGAGATGTCCTGAAACTACCCCAGGAAGCATTGTCTCTCGATGAGGGCCAGGGAACTGTACCCCTTACTAAGTCGACGTTGAAGGCCCTGCCACATACAAAAACGGGGCACCGTGAACTGTACTCCCAGAAAAGTGTAAGTTGTGGTGATCTCAATCTCTTCCCCTCGGTAGTAGAAATGCAAGTCTATAAGAGAGCTCTTCGGTGCATTGAAGATCATAACCTTGGTTTTACCTAGGTTGACCGTCAGCTATCGAAGGTCACAAAAATTGGCCAGTGCATCGATTTGTCTCTGTAGGCCCTCAGGAATGGAGGCTAACAAGACCAAGTCATCAGCGAATAAGAGTAGGGAGATCAACACCTGATGTAGAAGATAGCCATCCCCCTCTTGGATATACTCATGGAGGAAAGACTCCAACTCATTGATATATATCCCGAAGTGTCAACAAGAGGGGGCACCCATGTTTCACCTCGATGGCATTGTTATCGCACAATCTATACTTGCCCAAAGCCTAAAGGCAAGTAGGCCTAGATTAACGTAACACAGAGGTAGTCCTATCAATTTCACCTCAATAGGATACCTCTTTCTATTTAGGAGGAGAAAATACTCACTCCAAGGGAGACGTCCCAAGACCTAGTTGGTTGATGAAGGGTAAAAGACCAGGTAAAAACCCACCCCTCTCTCTAGATCACTCAAGGAAAGAAGTCACTTGGTGAGGTTTAAAGGGTCAAGGACAAAGCTTAAGGTGAATGGTACCTTCCCTTTACCAATGAAACAACAAACGTTAGCGATAACCAATGATATCAATGTTTCAAATTAGTGACTTCGAGATAGAAATATGCTACTAAAACACTCTTATGTATAGGCAAAAGATAAAATGTGTAGCAGCAGCAACATGTCTAGAAATTGCAAGTTATGATGACAAAAAATGATACAAAGACTTTGCAATTTGATAGTACTTTGTCACTGTTATCCCTTATCCTAGGGATAACTAAGGAGATTATGTCTCGAGGCCCACAGGTCCTAGACATGGAGTACCGAGAGCCACATTGACTTGAACTTGGCCCTGGAGGGCCCATCCTTTTTCTTCAGCGCCTCCATTCTGCCAGCAGCAGCAGCATCCATCTCATCGGCCTGGTTCTGAAGTAGCAGTGGATCTTGCTCCATGAGGTAATGAGTCCGAGTATCATGGTATGTGTCACTCTGATTCTCAAAGCATTTGAATATGTGCATTTAATTCTCTTTTGCTCCATGATGTTTGCTTGGACATTATGCCTTTTAACTTGTCCATACCCGGGGGGTTTGACAGAGTGCCCTAGCAAGTTGGTTCCCTTAAGGATGAGTTGCCAATGGGTGGGTCTATGAAAGGTCATCGTCCATTCCTTCCATACTTATCACTTTTCATCTTTTTCCCTCTCATCTATCCTCTACATTGGTTCGGGCATTGGGTTTGCCAAGCTAGTAAGGGTTGTACCTTGCCTTGTGGGAAGAAGGGGCTAAAGGCCTAGAGGGTAAAAGTAGCTGGCAAAAGTTAAAAGCCAAGATCAAACCTTGAGATGCTTCACCCAGGGATCACCGAGAAAGCAATAAAAGGCTTCTCAGCAAGAAAAAGGGGGGACCCATAAAATAAAATAAAACTCAAGACCTAGTTGGTGGATAGGGGGTCTCATCATGAGCCAGCCTATTAGGTCCATGGGCATATAGCGGTATGACACTACTATTCATCTGGTCACCATGCCAGGGTAGTGGCTCTTGGTGGCATAGCCAAGAGAAAGGGGATCTCATCACGAGCCAGCCTTCACATCTCCGTGAAATGCTTGTGGGTAACGTTGTCACCATTGGTCACCAAGCCAAGGCAGTGTCCTCAAGCTATTCTCTTGAGAGAAAAAGAAATAAGACAAAGAGTAAAAAGGCATTGAATGGGCTAGGAAACAATTGCATCCATGACAAGGTGCAACTCACCCTCTACAGAGGCACCCACAGGTAAGACCTACATTTCCCTATTATCACTGCACCCCTTGCCCAAACATCCCCCACACCATCTCATGCATCTACATGACCTAGATTGGTCTTCACTTGGAAACACCCCACACCTAAGGAGAATTAGCCCAATAGGACGTCTTGAAACCCTCTCCAAACCTAGCTTGTAGAATAGCATAACGTCTTTGAGCACTTGTCTGGGAAAAGGGGGGTTTTATGCACATGTTTGGGTAACTTGATTATTAGATGTGATTGACATTGTTATGATCCCTGTGACTTATGAGCCCATGGAGAGCGTACTTGTTGTTGTTGCAGGACCATGCCTAACGGACAGGTACATATGGGGAGATGATTAGCTCAAACCTCCATAGGGCTAAAATCCCACCAGATGGATGCTGAGACCCCAACCAGGGGCAGAGAGATAGCGAAGGCTTGCACCAGAGAAAAGGGAGGGCATTTCACCCGAGGCACTTTGGCAGGCCTAGACCCAGGGGGGTCTTACCCTCCCACCATGACGTTGGCCCTTGAAGGCCCGTGACATCATCATTCAGAGCCTTGACGTCATCCAGTTGAGATATCCAGCATGAGGACGGCTTTGGTTGGCACGTATGGCAGTCCTGAGGGGTTTTGAGCCCCAACGTTTCACTTTGGAGGCCTAGCGTTCCAGGAGGGAGGCTAACATCACCCTAGGAGGGGCATGACGTCACCCTAAAAAGATGAATTTAGGGTTTTATTTGTCAATTTTATGTAAAACTAGATTTTTCATGTAAACTGGCCATGTCGGCCTTTTTTGACCCAAAATGTAATTAAAGGTCATTTGTATTGTATAAATAAGATTAAACTCTCATTTTGATTCATCATCTTTCACTCACACAAGGGAGATCTAAAATTCAGCCTCTTTAAGGCTTATTGGCTGAAATTAAGTGGTGCGCAACTCTTGGAGGAGGCTTCTTTTGGTGTATTTTGGTATTTTCATGGTGGAAAGTCTTCAACTAGGGCATAATTCTAGATTATTCTTGGTGAATGTAAGTAAAAAGTCTGCAATTCTTCTTTCTTTGAATGGTCATGGTATCTTTTACTTTGTATTTACTAAGATTATGAAATTGCTAGTGTAAAACCCTAGGAGATCAAGCACATGTTATTTTCCTTATCTCAATAGCTATCCACCTACTTGATTTTGCTAGAAAACATATCCATTGAAGCATGTGTTAGAGCCCTACCTTTGTAGCACTCTAACACCATTGCTTCATCAAGCCTTTATTTATCCCAAGCTTGAGCTCAAGAAGAAGGAAAACCGCTAGGGCCTAGGGTTACCTTCGTTTCCCTTCTAGGGTTTGATAATTGAGGCCTTGGATTACCAACATCTCAATCATCCTCCCTCTTGTTTGTAGTTCACACATTATCATTTGTTTCCTTCAAGATTGCTTCTACAAAAAGTGACTCAATTAACCCTATAGACATTGGTTTATACCTTACATTTGGTTGATTGATGAAAACAACCCCCAAACCATCTACCTCAAGCTCCTTGCTAACTATTCCTAACCCAAGATTAGACTAATTTACTAACATTCTTGCTGCTGTTACAGAAGTAAGCTCAGCCATATATTGCAGCAGTAAAAGCTCCTAAAAGCAAGTGTTAAAGTTGATTATTACATTGCCTTCTTAAGCTTCTGACAAGTGCCAGCATATTTTTAATTCTAGGTTACCATTTTGGGTCATTTTTTAAGCTTGTTTAAGGCATAATTATGAAGCTATCATTATATACACATTGCTGTTATAAATTTCTGTTTGATTCATCTTGTATATCAACTTATTGTTTTTATTGAAAGTCCAAGGTTTTACGAAGCACTAATATCAATTGTTACTTGCAAATAGTGTTTTCTTGTTGTCTTGTTCTGGGCAGGTACTCTTAAGCATATCTTTGCTTTAAATTATCAAACCTTTGGGACTCTCTGATCAGTGTGACTTGAGAGAGGGGAAGAACTTTTCTTAATCCTATAACCTTTGCCTTCTCAAACCCCAAGTCACCGGGGACGTCCCCTGGGCTTTCACCCCTAAAGAGAAAGAGGTGTCTTATTTAGGTGACACTGGGCAGGTACTCTTAAGCATATCTTTGCTTCAAATTATCAAACCTTTGGGACTCTCTGATCAGTGTGACTTGAGAGAGGGGAAGAACTTTTCTTAATCCTATAACCTTTGCCTTCTCAAACCCCAAGTCACCGGGGACGTCCCCTGGGCTTTCACCCCTAAAGAGAAAGAGGTGTCTTATTTAGGTGACACTGTGACAGTGATAGGACAACCACCTGTTACACCAATTGATCGTTCACTTGCCTTTGCCTTTTGGACAAGTACAAATTGTGCGATAACAGTCACTTACAATTTCAAGATTAAAACAAATCAATAAGTGACTTGAATGGGCTGTCAAAACACTTGTAACAGCAGTAAACTAAGTAATGATGACTGCAGCAAAACCACTTCAGCAAAGTACTTAAATTAGGCAATTAAACAAACACTTTAGCATATAATGATAGTAGTTTGCCTCAGTGTTACCAACATCTCGATAATATCTCGATGTTGGCGATATTATCTTCAAAATTAGGGTCGGCGATATTTTCCGATATTTTCATTCTTGCAACATTGTTTTTCATTCTTACGACATTTTCCGATATTTTCATTCTTGCAACATTGTTTTTCATTCTTACGACATTTTCCGATATTTTCCCCGATGTTGCCGATATTTTTGTTTTCAGACCCTCGACGATATTTTGCCGATGCCGATGTTTGCAACACTGGTTTGCCTAATACAAGTGCTGGGTGGTTTTATGGACAGTTAAGGGTTGTTAAGGGGCTGTAGTAATGGTTGTAACAGCAGTGACAACAGCAACAACAGCCTTCAACAACGTTCAGAATTTTGCACAAGAGCATAGAAATTAGTGCCTTTTAGGGGTTTATGGAGTCAATAATAGTAACAATATCACTTGAGAAATAAAATAATGATAATGCTTATCGAAGGGAAGACGTAAATGCAAGAGGTGTTGGCACTTCAAGGCCTCAAGCATTTGCCCCTTTAAGGGAGGTTTTGCTAGAGAGTAGGCCCTTCTAGGCCCTAGTGTACCTTCTTTCCTTAGCTTTTTTGAAAGATAATTAAATGGTGATTAGAATGAGATTACTAGAGAGCTAGCAATTTAGGGCTTTCCTTAGCTTTTTTGAAAGATAATTAAATGGTGATTAGAATGAGATTAGTAGAGAGCTAGCAATTTAGGGCTCTAATAATCACTCCCAAGAAAATGTATAATTGGCAAGATCAAGCTAGTAAAAGGGTTATAGAGAGAAAGACGCATATGTTGTTTCTCCCCTAGGGTTTAAACAAGCAATTTCATAATCTTAGTCATGAAACAAGCAAATTTTACCACAAACATCCATTGCATGAATAAAAATGCAGATTTTCTACTTACTTCACCAAGATAATCAAGTCAAACCCTAGTTGAAGACCATTCCACCATGAAAAATACCAAAATACACCACCATAAAGCTCACACTAGTTATTTCAGCTAATGACCCTTAAAGAGGGCGGAAATTTCAGACCACCACTTGTGTGTGATGAGTTATGATGGAAATGAATGTCACTTTCTGTTTATTTATACAAAATTTGACCTTTAATTATTTTAGGTCAAAATATCAGGGCTGACCTGGCCAGTTTCTTACAAAATTAAATTTTGGACAAAATAAAATAAATTTGCATGTAAAGACCCTCATGGGGGTGACATCATGCCCTTCTAGGGTGATGTTGAACGTTGGGCTCAGGGAGTGAAACATTGGGCCTACAAAGGCCAAACCCTGCCCACACGTGCCACTAACCTCAGGATTAACCCCAAGGTGACAACCACTACATGTAGAAACGTCCAGGGTTGTATGGGTGACGTCCAAGACCTCCAAAGGCCAGCGTTCAGGTGGGAAAGGCACAGTCGCCTAAGTATAGGTCCACCAAAGTGCCTCCAAAGGCAATGTCCTTCTTCTTCTTGGCAGAACCCCTTCATCTTCATCCTGCCCCATGGCTGGGGTCTCAGCATCCATCAAATGGGCTTTGAGCCCTCATGAAGGTCCGAGCTAGTCATCTCTCCATGTACCTCTTCACCGGGCAACGTCCTGCAAAGACAACAAGTACGCCCTCCAGGGGTCCATAAGTCACAAGCATCATAATACGTAAATCACATCTAACAATTAAAACGCCCAAACATGTGCATTAAACCCCCCTACACCCAAACAAATGCTCAAAAACTTATGCAACTTGAAAAGTCAGGGTTTGGAATGGTCTCACTATTGGGCCTGTTGACGTCCTAATGCAGACTTACAGACGTGAGCTAAGTCCTGCTCACTCAGTGTGCCCTCGGAGACACAATGTCTAAGCTCCTGCCCACACTGTCACCTTGACAGGAACTCCTTCCGTCTAGGCTTACTCCTAGGGAAGCCAAGGGGGGTAGTCCCTAAGTTACTAAGTTAGTTTTAATTACAGGTTCTAGGAGTTAGTTTTAAATTTGTTACAGGCCAAAGGGAAAGACTAGCCTATAATGATCAAGCAGCAA
>ML780237.1:42976-80257 GCA_009831015.1 Picea engelmannii
TCCAAATCATGCAAGCATATGAGGTGGTGAGGGCAAAACCTTTGGGCATGTGGTGCATGTGATAGCAGGGAAATGTAACACTCACCTTGTTGATATTATGGTAGTTGCGGGAGGTATTTACCTCCACGTGTAAACCTGACGAGAATAGAATATTCCAGGAAGCAAGAAGGAACCCTAATGAGTTGGCTAATAACCCTAGAAGACAAGTCAGCTCAAGAGGATAATTTGTATTAGGTTATTAGCCTACAAGAGAAGAAGTCAGCCAGAAGAAATATTATATACTAAGTAAATAGGCACCCAGAATGAGAAGTCGGCCCAGGCAGTTAGCCAGAATCAATAAAAATACAGGAGGCCAGTCTTCATTCTGGCAGGCATTCTCAGAACAACAGAGCTCACTTGTGCGCACTACAGTTAGCCAGTTTGTGTGCAAGTTTGGAGGAGAGTTGTCGTTGCAGTTGTTGCAGCTACCAGATTACGTTTTGGCTAGGACTATCTCTTGGTTATGGTTTGGACTATCTGATCAGCTCTTGTTTGGTGCGCCATTCTTGGAGAAAGGTGCGCTACCCTTTGTTTGGCTATCTAGCCTAGGGTTTGCTTCTGGAATGATTCTCTGTCAAGGTTAAGGTGCTCGGAGGGTGGCTTCGGACTATAGTTGGGTGGCAATAGTGATATTGTCTATGGTAAAAGGAGCACAATCCATCATATTCTAACAGGTTATGGGCCCACACCTCCTTCATTCAGTCTAACCACTGGAAGGGAGCATAGCCATAAGGATATTAAGCTCGTTGAAGAACTATCGCTAGGGTTTCTAGCAGGACCAGTTACTAAAGCATTGTCACTAGGGTTACTAGCAGGTGCAGTTGCAGAAACCCTAACCCCCTCGTTGAGGCACCTTAAGAGAAGGGATTGACCTGATTTTCGGATAGACCAGTGTGCCCTAGCCTAGCGCACCTCCTGGTACTCTCAGCAAGCCAAGACGTCAAGTTTGAGTTTTTGGTCAAATCTAGGGTCGACCAAGTCAAAGCAGCCATGACTTACTCTATGAAGTCTGAAAACAAGTTAGATGGAGCTTCTAACTTCAAAGCGTGGAAAACAAGGATTGACCTCATCCTTGCCAAGAATAAAGTGTTGGATACCGTGAAAGGAAAGATCGTGGAATCGGAGTTTGAAGAAGGAAAAGAAAAGGAATCGCAGAACGTTTCAAAGGCAGTGACATCAATGCCATGAGTATTATAGTGGACTCTATAAAAGACCACTTGATACCCTACATCTCCCATCTTGACTCATCGAAGAAGATGTACGATGCCCTAACAAACCTCTTCTCAGTTAGAAACATTGGACAAGTAATGAGTCTGAAGAATGAGCTCCGTGACATGAAGATGAATGATGATGACAGCATAACATCATACTTTGTAAGAATCTCTCAGTTAAGAGATAAACTACAAGCCATTGAAGAGATCATTTCAGAGAAGGAATTGGTAAACATAGTACTCAATGGTCTTCCCAAGACATGGGATGCATTTTCCGCAAGCATGGACACAAGGAAGGAGTATCCTACATTTGAAGAACTTTGGACTTGTTGTGCTCAAGAAGAATCAAGGATCAATGCAAAAGAGAAACCCCAAAAGAAGTACGATGATCAAACCTTCACAGCAAGATTCAAGAATTTCAAGAACAAAAGGAAGTTTGGTTCAAGGAAGAAGCCAAATCAAGAGAAAGATATGTCAAAAATACAATGCTTCAACTATCGAAAGTATGGTCACTACAAGAATCATTGTCCCGAGCTAAAGAAAAGGAAGGAGACACACGAAGCATCAATTGCCGAAGAAAAGGAACCTACAAAGAAGACTAAGAAGGATGAAAAAGACTTATTCTTCTGAGACAAGAAGGCAAAAGGATGCAGACGTAAGCGTGGATTATGTTAGATGGAGGGAGCCGATTATATACTTCCAAAAGAAAAACATGCACGGATACATGAAGCAAGGATTAGGAGGGAGCTAATCCTATGATCCATTGAAGATGATGAAGTATATATCCATGGTAGCAGCCATGAAAAGCAGTACGTGTTCAGTTTGACTTTAGAAGAAGCCTTCTTCGAAAAGAAGCCTAAAAGTATCCCTGGTTGTCCATCCACATCCGTGATTCTATGATGAAACAAAGAAGTGAAATCTTTAGGGCATGGAATCTATAAGAAACTCCATGGACCCAAGAAGCTAAAGAGAAACCTGAGGAAGAACATGAAGATTCCAAGAAAGAAAGAAAAGACAGAACAACCAGTCATTGTATCAAGAATCACAAGACTACTAGCCTGATATGAACTCACCAAAAAGCAATCAAGCAGAGGAAATGAAAAGTGTGATGAAGCACAGTGTATGGAAGACTTATGAATGCAAGCATTGTGAGATCCAGAACTAGAAGTTCTCCCAGATGGAGGGAGAAGACTATGATGATTGTTTGCTCCAAGTAAACCAGACATACCTCTACATGAGCCAATATATCGTTCGTAATATCCATGGGTTGGAGTTTACATGTAGAGCAACCTCAAGGCTTTGAGGTATACCAGAAAGAGACCCTTGTATGTCGATGGAAGAAGACAACTTGGTGAAGAACCTCCAATGCACAGCAGAAGCGTGGTGAAGACTTTCTATATCAGAGATATTGTATCAGAATGGTTACTCAGAAGCTCAAAATGATGGATTGCTAATCCATGACAAACTCTCATGATGGCAGAAGAAGTACCACTTGGATATGTTCCAGTATGACCCTTGCCACGATGTTATGAGCTAGCAGGAAACCAGGAGGAATCCAATAATGATATACTATATTGATCAGAGCTATATGAAGCCTTCAGAGAAAACCAATGTTCCAGAAAGACCGAAGTACATTTGAGATCAAGCATTACATTCTTCGTGATGAAATCCAGAAAAGAGAAGTGGTTCTCCAATATATATATCTCCACAGATGAGCAGATAAGCAAACATTTTGGTAAAGCCTCAGTCCAAGGTGAAAGAGTTTGCGTACTCAAGCTTGAGCTCGTGGAGACAACTTCCTTATTGAAAAAGGAAGAGATGACTCCCAGGTTGGGAGGGAGCACTGATGTGTTATTGATTTATGGACAGTCATTTTTCAGTTCGAAAAAAGGTCCAGGATGAGCAATTCCTTTCCAGTGTGGAAAGGGGTTTGAGATTTCTGACGGACGGGCATTTTCCAGTTCGGAAAATGGTCCAGATCGAACGGTCATTTTCGGAATGAAAATGGTTCGATGTATTGTTGATGTACCATAGACAGTGATTTCCCATTGTGGTTAACATGGGGAATGGTCTAGGGCAGTCTCTCTTCTTGAGGGTTACTCAAGAAGACTGGCCCGCCTCGCCGAATAGTCATTCTTTCAAAGCTCACAGTTGTGAGCAGTTTCGAAGAATGGTCCATCTTGGAGGTTGGTGCAGGACAGTCATTTTCTTAGGAAATGGTCCGGACAGTCATTTCCTTAGGAAATGGTCCAAACAGTCATTCCTTAGGGTAGATTCATTCTCTCCAGGTTGCACTTTGTTTAGTGCCGGAGGAATGGTCCAGGTTCAGCAATCAGGTACAGACATTCCTTAGGGCAAACTCATTCTCTCCAGGTTGCACTTTGTTTAGTGCCGGAGGAATGGCCCAGGGTGGGGAATGGTCCAGGCTCAGAAATCAGGACAATTTCTTCCTTGCGTGAGAAGAATAGTCCAGATAGCTCATCATTGATGTTTGACCTTTTGAGGGCAGATGCTCTTCCAGATCTCACATATCTGAGTGGAAGAATGGCCCAGATGATTCAGTTTATATCATAACAATGTTTTCTGTGCAGGTTGATATCAGATGATTGTTATGGAGAGAGTATGACAGTAGATGTATGCTACTGTGGTGGATTGTGTTCCACTGATTGTGACTATACGTCACTGATCAAGTATCTGTGTGCTACTTGGTGTGGTAGTGTACGACTAGATTGTAGTACTACTATGGATAGACACAATTGTGTTCTATTGAATGATATTGTTTCGATTGCCTTGAAGACTATCAACGGTGTTGGAAATAATTATCAGCTAGATGGATGATCAATGGACAGAGATTTCCCAGACAGAAAATGGTCCAGGACATTTACTCTTCTAGGACATACGTCTGGATTAGAAGAATGGTTCTTGTGTCACTCTATGTAGTGAGTGACTTATCCAGCATTATGTCTGATTACTCAGATGGAGTATGGTTTCGAGAGATGATGCAGTTGATGACACTGATAGTGATGATGGCGTTCATGATCTAATCATGAGATAGTCTATACGACTATGTTGATGCTACCGGGTGAATGGTATGTTTGTGCTCAAGACCATTACCTTCAATACCTCCCTAGCTAGGAGGGAGTGTTGATATTATGGTAGTTGTAGGAGGTATTTACCTCCACGTGTAAACTTGACGAGAATAGAATATTTTGGGAAGCAAGAAGAAACCCTAATGAGTTGGCTAATAACCCTAGAAGACAAGTCGGCTCAAGAGGATAATTGGTATTAGGTTATTAGCCTACAAGAGAAGAAGTCAGCCAGAAGAAATATTATATACTAAGTAAATAGGCACCTAGAATGAGAAGTCGGCCCAAGCAGTTAACCAGAATCAGTATAAATACAGGAGGCCAGTCTTCATTCTGGCAGGCATTCTCAGAACTGTAGAGCTCACTTTTGCACACTGCAGTTAGCCAGTTTGTGCGCAAGTTTGGAGGAGAGTTGTCGTTGCAGTTGCTGCAGCTAGCAGATTACGTTTTGGCTTGGACTATCTCTTGGTTATGGTTTGGACTATCTGATCAACTCTTGTTTGGTGCGCCATCCTTGGAGAAAGGTGTGCTACCCTTTGTTTGGCTATCTAGCCTAGGGTTTGCTTCCAGAATGATTCTTTGTCGAGGTTAAGGTGCTCGGAGGGTGGCTTTGGCCTATGGTTGGGTGACAATAGTGATATTGTCTATGGTAAAACGAGCACAATCCATCATATTCTAACACACCTATGGGTGCCTTTGTTGAGGGTGAGTTGCACCTTGTCATGGATGCAAATGTTCCCAAACCCATTGATTGCCAATTATTCTTTTTATCTTTGTTTTTTTCTTTTAGCTTTCTTTCTTCATTCTGCAAGGAAAGAGTTGATGGCCACCACCCTGGCTTGGTGACCAGCTAGTGGCAGTGTCACCCACAAACATTTCACGAAAATGAGAAGGTTGGCTCGTGATGAGACCCCCTTTCTCTTGGCCATGCAACCAAGAGCCACTACCCTGCCTTGGTGACCAGTTGGGTGGTAGTGTCATACTGTTACATGTTCATGGTCATGATAGGTCGGCTCATGATGAGACCTCCTATCCACCAACAAATGCCTTGAGTGTTTTATTCATATGTGGGTCCCCTTTTGTTGCTGAGAAGCGTTTCAGTGTTTTCTCGGGGATCCCTAGGCGAAGCATCTCGAAGGTTTAAATTCAGCTCTTAACTTTTTCCAGCTACATTGCCCCCTGGGCCTTTAGCCCCTTCTTCCCATGAGGTAAGGTACAACCCTTTCCAAGTGGAGCCTTCCCTAATGCCCAAAAATGTGGATAGATGGAGGGGATAAAGATGGAAAATGGTAAGTATGGAGGGAACGGGCGATGACTCTTCAGAGATCCACTAGGTAACAACCTATCCTAAAGGGAAACCAACTTACTAGGGCACCATGTGACCCTCCCAAGTTTGAACAAGGCAAAGAGCATAAAGTCAAGCAAAGGTTATGAAATCCAGAAAGATTCAATGCAACATGTTTAAATGTTTTAAAAATCAGAGCGATACATACCATGATATCCAGACTTATTACCTCATGGAGCAAGACTCATTGCCATTTCAGGACCAGGCCGGTGTGATGGATATTGTTGTCGATGGTATGTGGGCTCTGTTGCGGAAAAAAGGGGCCCTTTGGGGCCATGCTCAAGTCGTCTGGCTCTCGTCACTCCATGTCTTGGACCTGTGGGCCTCGAGACATGATCTCCTTATTTACCCCTAGGTTTGGGGGTAACAGGTAGTCTGAATGAAATCGAAGAGGCCATGTGCCATCCTGAGAGGACAAAGGACTTTTGCTCAAGGAGATCTTAGCAAGGGTGAAGAAGGACTTTCACCTAGAGATATGATCTGTCCATAGGAGAAGGAAGCAGCAGCGAATAGATCTGGTAACAAGGACAGGTTTGGGCAGCAGAGTACAGTCGCAGATCAGGTCGTACAGAGCCGGAGCAGCGTTGTACGCGTGGGATAGGTGCAGAAGGGCACATACATATGCATCGCACAGGTGCAGAAGGGCGCATACATACGCGTCGGACCAATAATCGAAGGCACGTACATACGTGCAACACAAGTGTAGCAAGGTGTGTACATACGTGCAAGACCAATTGTCGAGGGCGCATACATACACGTTGTACAAGCCATACAAGATGCATACAAATCATACAGGACACAGTAACGTGACCATACAGCAGCAGCAGGGTTGTTGGGTTGCAGGAGTTTGTTGTATTTTTTTGTTTCTATTCTCGGTGGGTAGATTTCCCAATTTGGGAGCCCCTTGTAAGCTTGGAAGTTATTTGAATGAAAAGTTGATTTTGAAGGGGGAAATTTTATGTGTATGTGTGAAATTCCATTTCCTATTTTCTTCCACTGTTTTATTTATTTCTAGTCAATATACTTTATTCTGTGTGTTGTAATTTACTTTTCAGCAAGGAAAACCACAAGGTAGTCAAAGTATCTAGGTGTTGGGGATTTGGGTATTTAACATCATATCAAAGCTTGCACTCTAAGAGGGAGACAAATTTCAGATACACAGCAATTTGTGTAGCAGATCTGTCAGATCTACAAGGAGATATCTACAGATCTATGTAATGTCCCCACTTTGGGACATCATTATATTACAGAGTGTTATGCTGACCAGAGTAGTCAAATGGGGGTGATAGCGAGTACAAGAGCTATTGAGGGGTTTTATTGGGCCCGACTTGCATCGCTCATCTTATTTCATCATCATGATCCATTCTACACAGCTTGGCTTTGGTTCCGTTGCATTCCGACGATTTCCGTAATTTTGAGTTCTTATGGGCTATATGTTAATTAAATTCCCTAAGAAGGTCATATTGGGCATAATACTTGGAGGAACCTCTTAGTGTAATAGCTCATCGGAATTGAGAGGAATAGCACTACAGGATAGGATGATGAGTAATGACTTTCAGTGGCCAGAGAAACCATGAGGAAGAAATCACTTTTTAGAGGTAAATGATTAATTAATTAATTAATAATAAAATAAAGTAAAAGTCACATGGAGAGACAAGGTGAACAAGGAGGATAAAAGAGAGATAGGGGCCTCTATTCTCTCATTATGTTGATTATCAGTTGGATATCTGGCTTCTTGCTAGTGAGCCCATGCACTTGGGGGTTTTCATGGTTTTGACTTAACAAACCCTAGAGATTAGCTCGTTGATGAAAGATCAACTATAGTTGCAAAGTGCCTTGGGAGCCAAATCACAGATGCAAGGGTAAAGGGAAGGTGCACATTGTTGAAGTACACTATGACAGTGAGGATGAGGAGATGCACTATTTAGAGCAATCCAATGAGGCTAGTGACTATTGTGCATCTGAGGGACAATTGGATGGACAGGATGATAGCGCATGTTCTTCATCTTTCCTATCAGGCAGTGTTGAGGATTCAACACTTCAGCATAGTGGTGACCCTTGTGAGGATTCACATGTGTTAGCACTCAGAGATGATGAGATTAGGGGGTCGTATGACCTACCCTTGTGTGTAGACATGGCTTCCAGGAAGACATACATGGAGGATGATGAGCTTTCTATGATGATCGTGACACATTCTTTATCTTCTTAGACACCTATGATAGCCACGACACATGAGGATATCAGTGGCTAATATAGTGGAGGAGCCTTGTGTGAGGATTGTACACCAGGGACATATGGATCTGCAGACCCAGGAGGAGAGACATGACTTAGAGACATTTGACCTTACACATACCTATCAGTATGAGGATAGTGAGTCACCTCTTCCAGAGACTCCATTGTTAGAACAGGTTGTGGAGATTGACAGTTTGATGGGACACTCACTTCCAGGACCGGTCTACAGTGATGAGGATGCACTCCTTATTGGTTGAGATGGCCACATCTCATGTCTAGACACATCTGTATGGGATCCAGGCGCAGATGACATGAGCAGAGTGAGCGCACAGGAGGATATAGTTGCCCATACAGGATACAATGCGGTTCAGATGGAGGTAGCAGTTGTTGATAGAGTGCAGTGGCATACAAGAGGACTCAGTAGCACAGTGGACAGTGGATAGTTTAGTGCCTTATCTTTTGCGGAGAGTGTTGTTGGAGATTCCATGGTTGACACTACCAGTGAGGGGCATGAGGTAGCACCTCAACAGGACTGTGATCAGGAGTCACGATACTTGGCAGGACAGTTGAGAGTCAATGAGGACATGATCATGGCAGCCACTCGACGCATTGATGACACACATGCATTTGTTGTAGATTATTGTTGGAGGGCATCGATGGCACATGATAGTTCAGATGGGGGATTTGCCATGGATGACTTTCATACTCTCAGGGAGAGAGTGACTATGATGAGGGTCGACTACCAGCAGTTGTTGATGGACAGAGATTACCTATTGGAGGTTGGCGAGATGTATCACAAGGCCCTGAGGGAGCAGGAGTTGGAGGTGGACCGACTCACTCATGAGTTGGGGAGCACACGAGGATTCTTGAAAGGAACACAAACATCCCTTCAAGAATACGAGTCCGGATTGGAGGAGCTCCTTGAGGAGACTGGTCAGAGATACACCCTATCTATCTCGGCAGAGAGTCAGATATGTTCCTCAGTTACATTGTTGAAGGATGTCTGGGTGTCACAGGGTTCATGGGTAGTTCTGAGACAGTAGGTCATACACATACATAGGAGGATTCTAGAGCCAGGGGCAGTTACGAGGACACTTTCATTTGTGTTCCAGGATTGGTTGATATCCACACAGAGGAGGATTCGGCAATACACCTTGGACATATGATGATGAGAGAGATGTACATGGGGATTCAGGGGGACGTATTGGATTACAGGGAGGAGACACACTTAGTGGAGCATGGAGATTCCTCTCCTTTGCAGCAGCACTTAGTTCTAAGAGATCACCTTCACAGTAGCAACAGCTATAAGGGGTGATGATGGTTGGAGAGTGATTGACCGGCATTTTGTGGAGTTACCCCCAGTTGTACTTGATGATGGGGGTTCAGTGATGACTACAGGCGAGTATTTACCATGGGTACCGGTGGACGAGCTTTTGGTTGAATCCTTGGGATTGACCAAAGCATATGATACTTTCTAGTCCTACAGTCGGTTACAGATGTTTCTGTTAGCTTCCCGACACTTTCATCATTGACAGCAGCATAGGGGGAGATAGACAGTGGCAAGGGACATGGAGAGTTGATAGGCCAAGACCACCTGACAAGAGTGCTTTTATTGCACACAGCAGGATAGGGGTGGATCATCAGAGACAGACAGTTGAGACCTTGGGCGTGATGGTGAGCATCTTAGGCCATGGGACAACAAATATCACAGAGGGCGACACAGATTCAGATTCTCATGGGGATGAGCATGGAGGCCTTCCGACAGTTATCAGTATGACACATGAGCAGTTAGTGGGGATTGGAAGTGAGGAACTTCCAAGTTTGCCATGGGATCCGGAAGTCCATTTGGTTAGTAGGTTGTTTCACCTTATGATGGCCGAGGTTGCATCAGAGAGCAACATACTTCACTCTTGGATGGTTTTGAGAGGGCTTGCAGGGGCTGGTCCTATGAGGCGAGACAGGTTCTCCCTATTGATACGCACGATCGAGTATGGAGATGGTTGGGCAGATGTTGTTTCCACAGAGATACCTTTACAGGTTCAACTTCTTGACAGCAAGTCCAGTTTTCACAGATATTTCAGCATGAGGATCCAGGAGTGGGGGATCCAGTATGTATACTGTGAGCAGACAGTCATGATCAGAGTAGTGCAGCGTCAGCAAGGTGATCTTGGGCAAAGACTAGCATGGGACCCGGGGATTGCAGGGATGAGCATTTCATTGACTGATGGAGGCGAGTGGATCCTTGCAGAGGAAAGTCACTTTAACTTTCCATTGAGCTTCAGTATTGAAGGGAGCACGTCACTTGAGGGTGATTCATTGAGGTCTTGTAGTACCTCACTATGGCAACAGCATGTTTAGTTGGTGGAGACTGTGTTGGTCTTGGTATGGACTTGGAGGATAGACTCATTCCGGGTTAAGGCCATGTGTCATTTGCAGGAGACTCATGGTGTTGATATGTTACAGGATTATGCCTCACAGGGTATTGCAGTTCACGTCTTGATATGGGATCCAGGGGGTAGAGTGCGTGATAGTTCAGCTTTGGATGGAGCCTACTTTGTGTCCCACAGGTGGACATGGGACCCCGATATTATATGTGGATTGATTCAGTTATTGCTTGTGGACAAGCAATATTCTAGCAGGGAGGATTGTAATGTCCACACTTTGGGACATCATTATATTACAGAGTGTTATGTTGACCAGAGTAGTCAGATGGGGTTGATAGCGAGTACAGGAGCTATTGAGGGATTTTATTGGGCCCGACTTGCATCGCTCATCTTATTTCATCATCATGATCCATTCCGCACAGCTTGGCTTTGGTTTCGTTGCATTCCGACGATTTCCATAATTTTGAGTTATTATGGGCTATATGTTAATTAAATTCCCTAAGAAGGCCATATTGGGCATAATACTTGGAGGAACCTCTTAGTGTAATAGCTCATCGGAATCGGGAGGAATACCCCTACAGGATAGGATGATGAGAAGTGACTTTCAGTGGCCTGAGAAGCCATAAGGATGGATAAATCACTTTTTAGAGGTAAAATGATTAATTAATTAATTAAAGTGATTTAATTAATTAATAATAAAATAAAATAAAAGTCACTTGGAGAGACAAGGTGAACATGGAGGATAAAAGAGAGATAGGGGCCTCTATTCTCTCATTATGTTGATTATCAGTTGGATATCTGGCGTCTTGTTAGTGCGCCCATGCACTTGGGGGTTTTGAGAGTTTTGACTTAACAATCCCTAGAGATCAACTCGGTGGTGAAAGATCCCACCCAACCTGGTCCAAGCTTGGTCACGGAGGTGAAAGATTCCTCCCTCACCATTCTCCATCAGTTATATCTCAATCACAAGTGGATCCTACAGCAGTTACAGATTCAGAGAGAGGCAGGGCGCAGCTACAAGGGGTTTTCAGTAGGAGGGCTCACCACCTTGACGAGAGTAGCTTGATTTGGAAAGAGGAGAAGGATTCCGGGAAAAGGGGCTTTTGGGTATTCTTTGTATGGCCTAGGGTGCCTTCTTTAACCTATTCTAGAGGGTTTTACTCTGTCATATTACTTATTGGAGCTTGGCACGAGCTGGAGAGGAGGAGGACGCACTGCAGATTGAGGATTCAGTCTTTTGGTGGGTCAGTTCTTCATCATTCAGCCTGAGACTTCGCCAGGGGGTTTCACTTGGCCCGATCTACAACTTGGCATCTTTCTCGGAGGGTTTGTTGGCCATTTTCAAAGAGGCCGAATTCTTGGTTTGCTTCAGCCAGTGAGGGGCGCATTGTACTAGGAAGATCATCACATTTCAGGGTTATGAGTTGGTTCATCTGGGTTTTTGCTCTACACCCTGGAGAGGCTTTTGGAAGCCTTGATCTTCTTCTATCTTGTATCTTGGAGGATTTATCATCCCAACACTCTATTCCCTTATATGTATTCCAGATCTGCACCATTTTGTATGAGGTCAAAGATCTATTATTAATAAATCAGATCTGAGGTATTTATAGCTATTTCTTATGCTATTGATCTTGCATCTCGTTGAGTCATTCCATTGATATATCTTCTTTAATTATTGGTTGCAAACACACATTAAACCATCATTATAATCCCTAGCACAACTCATGAGACATAAGTCTGCAAAGTGTTTGACAAAATGCCACAACCAGAAAACACATAAAAATTAATGACAAACGCAATGTTCCTAGCACATTGGGTTGAAAACATTACAATCTATAAACCAGCAGTGAAATTTTTGTGGGTGCTTGAAGGAATAAGCACACAACAATTGTTTTTCTGAAGATCTAGAAATGGCAGCAACCAATCTCAGGTTTGAAGACCAGTTGGATGGAGCATCTAACTTTATACCCTGGAAGGCAAGGGTAACCTTGCTTTTGAAGGAACATGACATTTGGGAGATTATAGAAAAGGTTGTTCCTCCACTGACAGATGCAACTCAATTGGCGACTCATGAGAAGGACATCAAAGCCCATAGAATGATAATGGATGCAGTGAAGGATCATTTGGTTCCTCGCGTGGTAGAGAAGCAGTCGGCCAAAGAGATGTTCAAGGCTCTGTTGAGATTTGGGTACCTTGGAAAGTGGTCCCCATGTGCTTATGAGTCTCTACGCACAAGGGGGAAGGCTATTACCCTTATACTTTACTTTATGATTCTAATTTCACTTTGACTTAGGACATTTAAGTCAAAAGTGAATTATGTCACTTAAGTCATAAAGTGACAATCAATTCACAATGTGGGTGAATTAATAGACATAAAGAAACTAAGGAAAGTGGGTTTCCTTACTGAGATTTTTGGATGAGATCTCACCCATTGATTAGACTTGGCTAGATCTAATCTAGGCCATTGATCTTTTAGGGCATGGCCAAAGGAGGCTAAAGGAGGGTAAAGTGTGTTTTGGAGACTCATTCTTCACTTGTGAGTTTTGGAGAAGAGAAGAGGGGCGCATTTCTCAAGGAGGGACAGGGCGCACTTGGTGAGGGTTTGAGAGAAACCCTTGAGAGCTTGAGGAGGAAGCTCTTGCTACCTTGAGCTTGCATGGAGAGTATATCCATGGAGTCTTAGCTTCCATTTCTTGGATGGAGCATGCCATATGTAGGAGGGGCGAATCTAGGAGAGGAGGCACATTTATTTCCTTCATTTGCTCACTAGGAGAGGAGGACTTGGGGCCTTGAGATGAGGTAAGTTGCATGAGGAGGCTAGAGGGAGGGCGCATGCTTTCATGGTGAGAGATATCCAGCTTTGGCCTCTGTTATTTTATGGTGATCATTTCTGCTAGGAGGAGGGCGCACCTGTGGAGTGGGTTGACAGCTACCTGGTAGCAGATCTGCTCGGAGGAATTCAGTTCTGACAGTTTCAGTGGAAAGGCAGCACAGGAGAGCACATTCCTGTGGAGGGATTTCTTCATTGGGTCAAAGAGGAGCAAGAGCGCCTCACTTCAGTGCAGAGAGCAACAAAGGGACAGGGCGCACCTGAGTTTGGGCACATCTTTCTCTGGTTCTTGTGGCAAGGCTTGTGAGGAGCTTGCTATGTATACAGGTTCCATTGTATTGTATTACTTGTTGTATCTCTTGCTTTGATCATCATTATATAGACATATATCTTAAATTGGTTTTCCCCGAGGGGGTTTTATCCAGGGTCATGTTGACCAAAAATACCTATGTCAAATTTATGCATGCTTAGAAGTGTAGATCATCATTTTAAAGTTAAAAGATCTAGAGGTAGTGTTATGTGTTTTAAGTTATATTGCATGTGCTAACATTGAGTAAAGAAAACACTTGCAAGGGCAACTTAAAAGAGCACTTAACCATCAAAATATTGAGCAGAAAGTTGGGTGATTGTTTGCTGTCCTAAAACAGCAAGAAAAGACAGCCACACTGTTGAAACTTAGAGCCATACTAAGGTCAAAGACAGACCTTAGGTGGCAGCCTCATAGGACCTCAGATATTTCTACATGGTATCAAAGCCAAAGGTGACTTAGACGTGCTGATTTTGGAGCACTTTTGTGGGCAGTTTTGTGAGTTTTTATATCAGATTTGTTGGTTGTTTTGGACAACAAGTTTACAGTCCAAAACAGTGGGTAAACTTCAGATCTGAAGGTACCTCACATTCACTGCCAGTTGGACAGCTCAAGGCAGATTTTGGAGAGCCAGTTTACAGTGTTTGTGGACAATTGTGGGCGGATTTGTTGGGTTGATTTTTTGACACTTGTGGACAGCCTCTTTTCACACCTGTGTGGACAGGAGTGAGGCTGTAGAGAGGACCTCTTTTCACACCTACTGATTAGGAGTGAGGTTGGGGTTTCGCTTGCCTCTTTTCACACCTGTGTTGACAGGAGTGAGACAGCGTTCCTTTGCATTTGGAGCATCAGAGTGAGCGCATTGTGATAGACATGTCAGTATCTCATATGCGTGTGTAGGGCAGGTTAGCCGGGGCTAGCAAGTGGTCGCCTTGGAAGGCGAGGATGGTCTTTGTCTTAGAGGACCTCGAGCTATGGGACATAGTCGAGGCAGTTGTTCCTCCCATTCCTGTCATTGTACTTGTCTTGGTGGCAGAGTTCAAGAGGAGGAACAACAAGGCAAAGACGATCCTTTGTGATGCTGTGAGAGATCACATTATTCCCCACTTGACTGGGAAGACTTGTGCATACGAGATGTAGGCATCTCTATGCAAGTTGTATGAGAGCTGTAATGAGAACCGGAAGATGGTTCTTCATGATCGACTCAGGGGCATTCACATGCTCGAGGATGAGTCGGTTACTTCATTCCTTGGTAGATACACTCAGATCAGAGACGAGCTTGCAGCCGTAGAAGAGGTTGTGAACCCTAACTCTTTGGTGAGGCAAGCTATGAATAGCTTCACCAAACCGTGGGGTCCATTTGTACGGGGCATTGTTGCCAGGGAGGTTATGCCTACATGGGAGAGGATGTGGGATGACTTCATCCAGGAGGAGAGTAGGCTTGCAGCGGAGGCTTCTAGACAGCAGCAGCAGCAGCAGTCAGTTCCGAGTGTTGAGGACCTTGCTCTTTGGACAAAGGGAAAGAAGAAGACCGGTCGTGGAGGTCAGCAGGGTCCCAAGTTTGGGGCCCCACCACAGGGAGGAGAGAGCAGTAGCAGCAGTGGGCAGAGGAGAGACATGAGCACAGGGAGATGCTTTTCTTGTGGAGAGATGGGTCACTATGAAGGACAATGTCCCAAGAAGAAGAAGCAGCAAGATGTGTTAGGAGCGACAACAGAGGAGATAGAGTTCAGTGATCAGTTTGCGAGAGAGTGTGCATTCGTGACTACCTTGTCTTCTATTACACCATCCAGCACTAGATGGGGAGACAGAGTTGACGAGGACCGACTAACTCACAGCAGTGATTCAGAGGGAGATGAGACTCGGTGTCCCTAGACATCTTCAGAGTGGGTAACTGGTCCACCCAGTATAGCTACAATTTCAGAACAGCCGAGTAGACAGAGAGTTGGTGCTACAGCTTCAGTGCGTCAGAGGTTGATGAGGAGGAGCAACAGGGCACCACGGAGGCTTGAGCCTCACATAGCTTCTGAGACAGGCAGATCAGGTTCTGGATCCACTTCACGTGGAGGTGACTTGGCGAGAGGCCAAGTTCATGACTCTTGGTGAGAGACCAAGAGGGGGAGACTCTTGGTGAGATGCCAAGGGTAGAGACTCTTGGTGAGAGGCCAAGAGTAGG
Organism: Picea engelmannii; assembly: GCA_009831015.1. Lineage (NCBI taxonomy): Eukaryota > Viridiplantae > Streptophyta > Pinopsida > Pinales > Pinaceae > Picea > Picea engelmannii. The sequence goes on from ML780237.1 coordinate 58,587, forward strand.
AGGAAATCCTTGGTGGGAGACCAAGGTGAAGATCTACGGTGTGATGTCGAGATCTAGGTGATCTTAGATAGATGGAGAGTCAGTGCCATTTATAGATCATACAGATTAAGCAGATCTGTGACAGAGTCCACTTTCAGTGATCAGGGTACAGCCATACTCACTGAGCATATGCCAGGAGGCAACCATGTCCACTGCAGGGATGATATTGGTGGTGACGAGCACTTTCCTCGATAAGAGGGAGTGTTGAGATTTGGGTACCTTGGAAAGCGGTCCCCATGTGCTTACGAGTCTCTAAGCACAAAGGGGGAAGACTATTACCCTTATACTTTACTTTATGATTCTAATTTCACTTTGACTTAGGAGATTTAAGTCAAAAGTGAAATATGTCACTTAAGTCATAAAATGACAATTAATTCACAATGTGGGTGAATTAATAGACATAAAGCAACTAAGGAAACTGAGTTTCCTTACTAAGATTTTTGGATGAGATCTCACCCATTGATTAGACTTGGTAAGATCTAATCTAGGCCATTGATCTTTTAGGGCTTGGCCAAAGGAGGCTAAAGGAGGGTAAAGTGTGTTTTGGAGACTCATTCTTCACTTGTGAGTTTTGGAGAAGAGAAGAGGGGCGCATTTCTCAAGGAGGGAGAGGGCGCACTTGATGAGGGTTTGAGAGAAACCCATGAGAGCTTGAGGACGAAGCTCTTGCTACCTTGAGCTTGCATGAAGAGTATATCCATGGAGTCTTAGCTTCCATTTCTTGGAGGGAGCATACAATATGGAGGAGGGGCGCATCTAGAAGAGGAGGCGCATTTATTTCCTTCATTTGCTCACCAGGAGAGGAGGACTTGGGGCCTTGAGATGAGGGAAGTTGCATGAGGAGGTTAGAGGGAGGGCGCATGCTTTCATGGTGAGAGATATCCAGCTTTGGCCTCTGTTATTTTATGGTGATCATTTCTGCTAGGAGGAGGGCGCACCTGTGGAGTGGGTTGACAGCTACCTAGTAGCAAATCTGCTTGGAGGAGTTCAGTTCTGACAGTTTCAGTGGAGAGGCAGCACAAGAGAGCACATTCCTGTGGAGGGATTTCTTCATTGGGTCAAAGAAGAGCAAGAGCGCTTCACTTCAGTGCAGAGAGCAACAAAGGGACAGGGCGCACCTGAGTTTGGGCACATCTTTCTCTGGTTCTTGTGGCAAGGCTTGTGAGGAGCTTGCTATGTATACAGGTTCCATTGTATTGTATTACTTGTTGTATCTCTTGCTTTGATCATCATTATATAGACATATATCCCAAACTGATTTTCCCCGAGGGGGTTTTATCCAGGGTCATGTTGACCAAAAATACCTATGTCAAATTTATGCATGCTTAGAAGTGTAGATCAGCATTTTAAAGTTAAAAGATCTAGAGGTAGTGTTATGTGTTTTAAGTTATATTGCATGTGCTAACAATGAGTAAAGAAAACACTTGCAAGGACACCTTAAAAGAGCACTTAACCATCAAAATATTGAGCAGAAAGTTGGGTGATTGTTTGTTGTCTTAAAACAGCAAGAGAAGACAGCCACACAGTTGAAACTTAGAGCCATACTAAGGTCAAAGACAGAACTTAGGTGGCAGCCTCATAGGACCTTAGATATTTCTACATGGTATCAAAACCATAGGTGGCTTAGACTTGCTGATTTTGGAGCACTTTTGTGGGCAGTTTTATGAGTTTTTATATCAGATTTGTTGGTTGTTTTGGACAACAAGTTTACAGTCCAAAACAGTGGTTAAACTTCAGATCTGAAGGTACCTCACATTCACTGCCAGTTGGACAACTCAGGGCAGATTTTGGACAACCAGTTTACAGTGTTTGTGGGCGGATTTGTTGGGCTGATTTTTTGACACTTGTGGACAGCCTCTTTTCACACCTACGTGGACAGGAGTGAGGCTATAGAGACGACCTCTTTTCACACCTACTGATTAGGAGTGAGGTCGAGGTTTCGCTTGCCTCTTTTCACACTTGTGTTGACAGGAGTGAAGCAGCGTTCCTTTGCATTTGGAGCATCAGAGTGAGCGCAGTGTGATAGACATGTCAGTATCTCAGATGCATGTGGAGGACAGGCTAGCCGGGGCTAGCAATTGGTCGCCTTGGAAGGCGAGGATGGTCTTTGTCTTAGAAGACCTTGAGTTATGGGACATAGTCAAGGCAGTTGTTCCTCCCATTCCTGTCACTGCACCCGTCTTGGTGGCAGAGTTGAGGAGGAGGAACAACAAGGCAAAGAGGATCATTTGTGATGCTGTGAGAAATCACATTATTCCCCACTTGACTGGGAAGACTTGTGCATATGAGATGTGGGCATCTCTATGCAAGTTGTATGAGAGATCTAATGAGAACCGGAAGATGGTTCTTCATGACCGACTTAGGGCATTCACATGCTCGAGGATGAGTCGGTTACTTCATTCCTTGGTAGATACGCTCATATCAGAGACGAGCTTGCAACCGTCGAAGAGGTTGTGAACCCTAACTCTTTGGTGAGGCAAGCTATGAATAGCTTCACCAAACCGTGGGGTCCATTTGTACGGGGCATTGTTGCCAGGGTGGTTATGCCTACATGGGAGAGGATGTGGGATGACTTCGTCCAGGAGGAGATTAGGCTTGCAGCGGAGGCTTCTGGACAGCAACAGCAGCAGCAGTCAGTTCTGAGTATTGAGGACCTTGCTCTTTGGACAAAGGGCAAGAAGAAGACCGGTCGTGGAGGTCAGTAGGGTCCCAAGTTTGGGGCCCCACCACAGGGAGGAGAGAGCAGCAACAGTAGTGGGCAAAGGAGAGACATGAGCACAGTGAGATGCTTTGCTGGTGGAGAGATGGGTCACTATGCAGGATAGTGTCCCAAGAAGAAGAAGAAGCACCAGGATGTGTTAAGAGCGACAGCAGAGGAGATAGAGTTCAATGATCATTTTGCGAGAGAGTGTGCATTCGTGACTACTTTGTTTGCTATTACACCATCCAGCACTAGATGGGGAGACAGAGCTGACGAGGACCGACTGACTCACAGCAGTGATTCAGAGGGAGATGAGACTCAGTGTCCCTGGACATCTTCAGAGTAGGTGACTCGTCCACCCAGTATAGCTACAGTTTCAGAGCAGCGGAGTAGACAGAGAGTTGGTGCTACAACTTCAGTGCATCAGAGGTTGATGAGGAGGAGCAACAGGGCACCACGGAGGCTTGAGCCTCACATAGCTTCTAAGAAGGGCAGATCAGGTTCTGGATCCACTTCAAGTGGAGGTGACTTGGCGAGAGGCCAAGTTCATGACTCTTGGTAAGAGACCAAGAGGGGGAGACTCTTGGTGAGATGCCAAGGGTAGAGACTCTTGGTGAGAGGCCAGGAGTAGGAGGAAATCCTTGGTGGGAGACCAAGGTGAAGATCTTCGGTGTGATGCCGAGATCTAGGTGATCTTGGATAGATGGAGAGTCAGTGCCATTTATAGATCATACAGATTGAGCATATGCCAGGAGGCAACCATGTCCACTGCAGGGATGATATTGGTGGTGACGAGCACTTTTCTCGGTAAGAGGGAGTGTTGAGATTTGGGTACAGGGGGATGGGACACCTGAATTACAGGGCATTGTCAATCCTGAGGGAGATTGTCATTGGTCTCCCAGATTTTAGTGTTGAGCAGCAAGGCGTGTGCAAAGGGTGTACACTTGGCAAGAATGCCAAGGATGCTTTTCCAAGCAGCGAGACTAGGTCCAAGGGGATCTTAGATCTTATTCATTTAGATGCATGTGGACCGATGTCAGTGGCATCAGTGCAGGGAGCACTATACTATATGACGTTCATTGATGAATTTTCTAGGAAAACCTGGATCTTCTTTATGAAGACCAAGGATGAGGTCTTCAGTCAGTTTGGGGAGTTCAAGGCCCAAGTGGAGAACCAGACAAGGAAGAGGATCAAGGTCTTGAGTTTGGATAATGGGGGAGAGTACACCTCCAATGACTTCAAGGATTTCTGCAAGGAGGCAAGGATCAAGAGGGAGTTGACAGTCTCATATAAACCTCACCAGAATGGGGTTGCGGAGAGAAAGAATCGGTTCATCATTGGTCAGGTTAGGGCTACGATACATGACCAGGATCCGCCTATGTTTCTTTGGGCAGAGACATGTAACACGGAAGTATATGTGTAGAATAGGAGTCCTCACAAGATATTTGGGGACAAGGCTCCTAAGGAAGCATTCACAGGAGTGAATGCTAGAGACAAGACACTTCAGGATCTTTGGTTATCCAGTATACATCCATGTGCCCGTGGAGAAGAAGATAAAGCTAGAGCCTTCAAGAGAGAAGGGGATATTCGTGGGGTACTGCAAGACCTCAAAGGCTTACAGGATCTTCATACCAGCACAAAGGAAGATAGTTGTGAGCAGAGATGTTAAGTTTGAGAAGAACTTAGCAACTAGGAAGTCTCATGAGTTACCACCAGTGACAGAGGACGAGGAGCAGGAAGCTCTGAAGGGAGAACAACGTCCAGAGGCTTCCAGTTCAGGGAGTCAACCTTCAAGTGGGGAGGAGGAGTTAGCCCCTTCCAAATCTGTCAAGAGACCCAAGTGGTTTGAGCAGACATTGAAGGATGCTCATGAGCATGTTGAAGCTCCTAGGAGAACTATCAGGGAGAGCAAGCCTCTAAAGAAGTTTCCAAACTTCATGGCACTAATAAGTAACGTCATTGAAGAGGCAGCAGATCATCAGGTTTATCAAGATGCTATGGTGCAGGATGATGTGTGGGATATTGTGCCAAGATTGAAGGGACAGCGAGTTCCAAGTTGCAGAAGTACCTTCCTCGCTAAGAGGGAGTGTTGAAGTTTGTAGCATCGGAAAGGTACTCCCGCACAGGTCTAAGTGTCTAGATGTGTGGAAGTTGTCCAAAGCCTTCTACCTTAGTAATTTACTTTAATTAAAGGAATTATTAAAGTAAAGTGCTCTTATTAATTAATTGAGTTTAATTTAATGAAATGCTAAAGTTATTAGCATTAGTGAATCACATTAATCTTAGCCATTGATCTCAAGTGAGGTGAGAAGTAATCTCAATCATTGATCACTTTGGAGATTAGGGTTAGAGCATAACTCAAGATTATAAAAGCAAGGTGTTGTTGTCCTTATACACACTTGCAAATGTGAGCTAAGTCCAGCTCACTTAGTGTGTCCTTGGAGGCACAATGCCTAGGTTCACAGCCCACGCTGTCGCTTTGACCGAAACCTCTTCCGTCTAGGCTCACTCCTAGGGAAGCCAAGGGGGGTAGTCCCTAGTTTCTAGTTAAGTTTTAAAGGTAAGTTCTAGGAGTTGATTTTAGTTTGTTAAGGTTTGGGGAGAGATTCTAACCTAAGATGCTAAGGCAACAATGCAAGATGCAAGGGTTAGTATGTTAAGCAAGACCTTTCCCTAGGGCAACTAAGACTAGTGCCTAAGATTGGGCAAGGGGTCAACTAAATTAAAGGGTTTTTCGTTACAAAAGAATTACAAGTTACTTACAAAAGAATAATTATTTTACAAGAAGATTAGCTACAAGTAATTACAAATAAGAATGCTAGAGACACAACAATGCAACAAGCTAACCACGTTACGTTTGTGTGTGCAGGATAAAAAGAAGATCGAAGCATCATCACATTTATGAGATTATCATCAACACATCATCATTATCATCAACACATCGACAAAGAAGACTTAGAGATTTTAAGCACAAGTGTTATAAGGATGATGAAGATTACCAATTCTTAGTTATTAAATCCACAAAGTATTTAGATGTTTTAGCCCAAGGTTGGATTATTAAAGGTTTCTTAAGATTATCAAGTTTTAGTTACCTTTATTTAGATTTTCACCAAAGCCTCCTCCTCCTATTGCCAAATGGTTGTTGGATGCTCAAGATAGTATAGCAACGAGGCTAACCCTAGTTGTCACAGTCAGCCCAAAGCATTGAGTTTTTACAGAAAGGACACTCCTTCGTGCCACGAGACCGTCCCCGGCCTATCACCGTCCGTTGCCCTCCTCAATACCCGTTTTAGATGGTGGAGATGGTGGTCTAAGGTACCCTATTAAGTCTATTAAGTTAATATATGAATTAGGTAGACTTTTAGGTGTGTTTTAGAGTGTTTTAATGATTTTATTACACTTTTTGAATGTGATTTAGTGACTTGGCCGAAACTCACTTCAGCCTAAAATGTGTTGATTAAGTTTACAAATGAAGAGGCATTAACACATATATGCTATGTGAGAGCAAATCACTAAATGCACAAATAGATAGCTTGCAAAGTAAAGTAAAACCACAAGAGGCAAGAACAACTTGCCAACAAGATATGAAAATGAACACACTTATCTTAAGATGATAAAGAGCATTGAGAAACAAGATTTAAGTGTGAGAAGATTTAAGTGTTTGCCTACACTATCAACTTAACCATAAGAATTACTTCAAGTGTGTTGGCAAATGGCCTTAAGATTAATGCATGAAAGAAAAACACCATTCACTTAACTTATTGAAGCATTTAAACATTTAAGGTTAGATTTAAGCATGTAAAGTAAAGATTAAACTTTAAGGAGCTTAAGCATGCAAATAGATCTAGCTAAATTGATTATGCCCAATAGGCTTAATCTAGAGATTGATTATGTGTGAGATCTAGATCTAGAATATATCAAAACATTAAGCACTTAGATCAATAACACATATTAAAACCCTAACCTTACCTTTGGGGTATTCCTCTCCCAATAGGTAGGCAATTATTAAACTTAGAGAATGCTTGAAAGAGAAAAGGAAAGAAGAAAGAGATAGAGGCAAGCAAGAGAAAGAAGAAAGAGAGGCAAGCAAGCAAGGGAAGCAAGAAGCTCACTAACCCCACGTCCTAGCTTAGGAAAGTGATTTTGAGATGAAAAACTCTAAGCTAGATTTAGATCCAAGCTCACACGTGGGAGGTAGGCCGTACCAATCCTTCTCCCAAGCTATAAGCTACTAAAATCAGCAAGAAATGAAGGAGAATAAGCACAAGAAGCTAGAAAAAGAGAAAGAGGGTTGAGAAATAGCTACCAATTTGAAGAGAAGGGTCTTGGAGTGTTGTGTGGACGTTTTTGGGGTAGCATAACCCTCTCAACCAGATCTGAACCTGCAAAAACCAACAAGGTATACTTGCTGGAAATGCTACACACAACAAGCAAAGATGAAGAAAAATTTATATTTTTGTTAGAAATTTTTCACAGAGAAAATTTTATAGAAAAAGTAGATTTAGATGACCTATATGCTATGTTAAGCTAGCTGAAATATACATGAATGTGAACAGCAATAAGAAGAAGAGTAAAGGGTGACAAAGTATGGAGTTTGTACGTGTCTCAAGGGAAGAATCTTCCTTGGTGCATTCCCAATGAAACCCTTGAAGCTAAACCTGCAAAACTTGAGAGGTGATGTGCATACAAGAGATAATATGTTGCATATACTAATAAGATGACATTTCAATCCTATCTAACAAAATAAGATATATAGATCTACAAGTATGTGCATTACTAGATCTACCCAAGTAACATTTTACCTAAGATCCAATGTGTGCAATCACCAAACAAATTTGAACAACTTTACCTCGTGTATGGCAAGAAAAAGCATGTGCATAACTCTTCCATTTATCCTCCAAAGCTTCTCTTTATTACTCAAGAAATGGATCTTGGAGAGAACTTACTCCAAAACCCTAAGAGCCAAAGAATGGAAATGATGGAGAGAGAGAGAGAGAGAGAGAAATCAAGTAGCATAACAATAGCTCAAGATATGGTGAGAAATAAGTGAGGAGAGGGATCTATTTATACTTGGAGAGGCAAACCTACCTCTCTTGGATCAATGCCAAGTGTCCACCACCAAGCACAAGATGAGATCCCAAGGCTAGGGCACACCATCTAGGGTTTAGATCTTAGATCTAGGGTGTAGAATGGTGTGGGAGGTGTTGGGATCACACAAAAGAGTAGTGTGAGGCTTATGGGATGCGTGCCAAGGGAGAAAAAGGAGCCCAACCATCAAAAACAAAATTTCCTTGGAGATCCACAAGGGGGGGGGTAACTCTCTTTGGAGGGTGCACCACTTGGGGGAGAGGAAAGGAATGGAGGGAAAAAACGAGTTGTGAGGTGTTGGGATCAAGCAAAAAGGGTAGTGGGAGGCTAGGAAAAGCGTGCCAAGGAATAGCATAAGTCTCCCATTGATTTTTTATCATTTTTTTACTTTTTGGAGACTTTCTAGAAGGGAGGCACACCACTCTAGGCAAAGTGACGTTTTTGCTTAATGGCTAGGTGAGGGGGTGATGTGAGGGTTGGAAAAGGTTAGGAAAAATCTCTCTCACCTTTATCCATCTTTACATCCACTTTTAACTCATTATTACAAAATTACATTTTTGCTATGTCAAGACTTTAGCAATTAAAATTGTTGTTTTTGACTGACTGACACTCCGGATGGACAAACCCGTAGCAAACGCTGTCCAACTGAGCTGAAACTTGGTCCGAGGGTGTAGTAAGTGCTATTCCATTTCTTTTGAGCACAAATACCCCTATCAAAAATCCAAGGACCTAGTTTTTACAATTTTTGCTCAAAAATAATTAATTAATTAAATAATTAAACCTCCAAACTTAGGGAAATTTAATTAGAAATTAATTAATTAAAAAAAACTATCCTAGACTCGACAGAATTCCGGGAAACTTTCTAAGATGCCTTGCATGGTCATTTACAATGATTCCCTATAATAGTTACCAAAAGATAAGCCCACTAGAACGTCGTTCACCACTTTGGAGGAATTATTGCAAGTGTGAGGGGAAAACTCAATGGAAATCAATAAGGCTGAAAAGCCCAATTGATAACCCGAGGATAAAAAATCCTCGGTGAAAGGAACTCCCCCAGTGAACCGATCCCAAGGTAACTGACCTAGACATGACTCATGCAGACCTATTACATTATTGACACACGCAGGGGTGCGGAAATTCCAGTTACAAAAAGAAGTGTTGGGGCCAAACATGCCTTGTAGAACCAAATTTCTTCGACAAATGAGCATCTAATGATGCATCTCTTCATGGCACATGGAGTTGACCACCTATGTTGGAGAGGCGGTCAACACAAGGCTAGGTGACGGGGAGAGACACAATCTTGGAGACATCTATTGGAGTCAGTGACTCATAGAGAGAAAGAAAAGGAGGACTTTTGCTCAAGGAGATCTTAGCAAGGGTGAAGGACTTTCACCTAGAGATCTAATCAATCCAAAGGAGAAGGAAGTAGCAGCGGACAGATCTGGGCAGCAGAGCAACAGCAGGTACAACCGCAGATCAAGTCGTACAAAGTCGGAGCAGCGTCGTACACGCAGGGCAGGTGTAGAAGGGCGCGTACATACGCGTTGAACCAGTAGTTGGGGGCATGTATATAGTATATACGCGTAGGACCAGTTGTCAAGGACGCATACATACGCATTGTACAGGGCACGTACAGATCGTACAGGACGTAGTTACGAGGCCGTCCAACAGCGGTAGGGTTGTCGGGTTGCAGGAGTTTGTTGTATTTTTCTGTTTCTATTCTTAGTCGAAAGATTTCCCGGTTTGGGAGCCCCTTGTAAGCTTGGAAGTTATTTGAATGAAACATTGATTTTGAAGGGGAAAATTTTCTGTGTATGTGTGAAATTTGGTTTCCTATTTGCTTCATTTGTTTTATTTATTTCCAGTCAGTATACTTTATTCTGTGTGCTGTAATTTACTTTTCAATAAAGAAAAACACAAGGTAGTAAAAGTATCTAGGTGTTGGGGATTTGAGTTTTTAACAAAGGTCTCAACTCTCCCATGATAGTTTCCTTTGTTACAAGGTTTATTGATGCATCAATTGAGACAACCATTAAGGTCTCCCATGATAGTCTCCTTTTGTTAAGTTCGTCCTCTCTCTCTCTCTCTCTCTCTCTCTCTCTCTCTCTTTGTTAGAAAGTTTCCTTATGCATCAATTGAGATGAGTCATTAAGGTATCCCATCATAGGCTCCCTTTGTTAAGTTCTCTCTCTCTTTGTGTGCATGTGTGTGTGTCTCCCATGATAGTATCCCTTTGCTAAGTTCTCTCTATGTGTGTTCAGTGCCCTATAATGCTTGCCTTCTCTGCTAAGTTACTAGGATTTGGATATGGATCCGTAAGACTTTTGAAAAGCTAGGATCCAGATACAACGAGGAAATGGTAGGTACATAACTCTCTCTCTCTCTCTCTCTCTCTCTCTCTCTCTATATATATATATATATATATATATATATTCCAAAGCAGGAAAAAGGCTACAATACTCATGGCTACTGGCCTAACCTCTATTGATACAATCTAAAGATCTCGAAATGTAGTTGCATCATTATGTGTAGACAAAACTTGGCCACTTGAAATAACCCATTGGTGTTACATAACGGGGCAGACTTCCAATCCTATCAGGGGCCTCTAGGTCTTGGGCTATTACCTATTTCCTTAATTTCAAGGAAGACGAGCTCTTAGCCAATCAAAAATTTTATACTCTATAAAAATAAAACTTGAATAAAATTTTGAATATATAACATATATATTATATATCATTTTAAATATATGATACTTATATAACATAAATTAATATATTAATTTTTGTAAATATATATAAATTTATAAATTTTAATTTAAACTCAATCAGCGCAAGAAACTCCGCTCAAACATTCCAAATTGGTCATGCGTAAGTGAAATGGAGGGTGGGGCCTCTTTAAATAACATTAGAAGGGGCCTAAGGTTAGATTTAGTGTAGTACCTTTTTTATTTTATTGAATTTTTTTCTAAATTAAGTTTAAGTGGTCCCCATTGCTGACCATACGGTTCTATATGGAACTAGTCGGTTTGAGCATTTAAGTAGGAAAACCCTATAGAACAAAGAGCTAATGAAGCAACTTAACATGGAAAGAATGCAGATGCCAAAAAGAGAAGGGAGCTAGCCTTTCTCATTGTTTGAATCAATCCTACGGATGTCAATACCAAGTGATCATTAGATAATGTCTTTGAGAGAGTGAACTGGACTAACAGGACCCTGGAGTAAATTCTAGGTGGCATCAACGTACTTATAGCGGTGGTTGGTGTTAACGAAGAGGTAAGACCACTCATAACATCTTGGGTTGAGGAACTCGCAATAGAAAGAAAGAACTAGTAATGCATCTCTAAGAAGGTGTCCTACATAAGCAACTCTCCCGAGCAGCTTTGATCCTCCTAATAGCCTCCAATGTAGCAAAACATGAATCAAGGGGTGCAGGCTAGGGAAAAATGTCAAACAGTCCTTCATTGTGCCCCCCCAAAGATAAACTCAAAGTGCCCCTTTATATTTTTTCCATGCAATACATTCGTCCCACCCTCAAGCCCATAAGCGAGAGTGAGATTGCTCATACCTTGCCAACCCCCATCAACAATCAGCTCGCAAAGAGCTCAATCAACAATTAAATCACGAACAACAAACATGTAACAAGTGGGATTTGACCCTGAGTGGAGAGGATAACAATTTCTCCTCTCACTGGATGCATGCTCTTGGCATCCCTCTAGGCCAGTTCAGAGTGGGTTCTCATAGACTTCGGGTAGAGACAAACCACCAGATTGATAGATCAGACAGAACCTGCCAGGTATGCCATTTACAGGAAGTGGAGACCAAAGTGCACTTCATTTTTGGATGCCCCGTCTACTACGAGATCAGAGGAAGATTCCATTGCTTGTTCAGGGGTTCTCAGACCCTTGCCAACTTTTTCAGGTATCCCGATCAGAGATGTTTGGACCTATATATGTAGGAGGCTCTCAGGTTCCGAACACATATTCTTTAGCCTCCCATCAGACCAGACCCCACTCAAAGGATCACGACATTTTTCAGGGTACTACCTTCCGACAGGGGCACCAAGAGACCGTCGAATATCAGTACATATCCAAACCCTAGATCAATGAGGATTTGTGGGACCTCACCCCGCCCCACGAGATCTCAGTAGCAGATCCGTCTCAGATCCCTTCCTAGGAGACGGACTAGGTCCTCCAAACCTCAGCAGCGTGCGCACTCCGCTAGGCAACGATTCAGCAAATGGTCCACACTCCCCACTAGCTCTTCGTCGAGCCAACAGACTTTGTTGAGTTTCCTTCTTTCAGCCTCGGATGTTAGGAGAGATGGGTTTGATCCTTAGACATATTAGCTCTTGGATCTTCTCCACCAGTGCATCTCCTCCCCATTGCGGGACTTTGTGGTTGCGGTTGAAGATTCCTCATACTTCAGCCCAGTTTGCATTGTCTATTCTTTACTTCATGCATTGTATCTCTTTATAGGAGACCGTTTGGTACTCCCGCTTTGAATGGACATCATTGTACTCAACAGTCTCTTTGACCTACTTTGTGGTCATTAGTTGGACATTAATAAAATTATCTTATCTTATCTTATCTTATCTCAACCACTCACACTAGATCCAATTGACAAAAGTGCCCCTTTATTGTCGAACCATTAGGTGCATTTTTTAAATCCAAATCAAGTCAATACCTACCTTAATGCTATACTCAACCCCCCCCATTCGATTTCTTTGAAGACATTTCATTAATTGCAAGAAAAGAATTTTGGAGAAACCCTTGGCTTGTTCTAGAGTTCCTTTTCTTTGAAGTAATACTCAACCTTTTTTAATTCAAATGGAGCCAGTATATTTGCTAACACTCAATATATCGCATCCAAGATTCAAATTCATGTTCACATTGGAAAGTTTTGAAGCCTAAACTATTCATATGGAAAGTAATGCTTAATTTCAGTTAATAAAATATAATTCTTCCATTTGTAAAATTGTACAACATAAATAATATTGGTGCATAAAAAATTTTAAATAATGACTACCCCATTTGATTTTATTGCTCATAAAGACATACTAGTATCTAACATTAAAATGGATAAGCAAAATTAGAAAAAGTCTAAAGAGTTTAGCTCTCAACCCTTCCCACTGAGAGACATAAAATTTACTCAAATTTAAATGTCTTTAGGAAACAAAAATAAGTTGCACCATGAATACTCTATAAAGTACTTATAAATGTTGTCTATTACAATGTATGTCTACATTGAGTGTCATGAATCTACGAGACTATTTAACTCATCATACACTGGATTTGTATTAAAAGAATGCCCATTGTTTCTGTTATGTATTATATTTTTAACCATCAAAGCTAAAAGTCTTACCTCTATGCCTGAAATTCCCATTATATCCATATTCCATTGGTAATGTTCTCGGCGTCGCCCTCTGGTCATTCTTTCATAACGCCAACATTGTCCTATCGCAAACCATTTGAGTGGAAGTGACAATGCTTTCCTGTAAAACATAAAATGCACATTAAGTTGTGTGAACCAAACTTGGAACCCATTAACTGTTTAACTCCTAAAACAGAAGGATATGCTAAGTTTCTTTACTAAAAGACACAATGTTCAACTATAAGCATGTTAAAGTGAAACAATTAATTGCCGTTCAAAATAAAAAAAAAATATTTGTGATGTATTAAAAAATTATGAGTCCAAGATGGAGACCCCTTTTGCATAACCACCCGAGCTAAAGATGGCGTCAGCTCTGGCCTAAGTGCAACCCGCCGACCACCCTTGTCTTCAAAACTGTAGAGCTGCAACAATAAACATAATGAATTAGAAAGGGTGCTGCAAGCAAACATGCGATTTGTGTGAAAGGCCTCCAAAACAGAGATCATCTAATTATAAAATTGTTTTATCAAAAAACTCATTCTCTTGATATGTTCATATGCAATCTAAGATGGATCATTGACCAAACCTCGCAACTTCTTCCCATTACCTTGATTCACTAATTAGTAACACACTAACTACAATATGGCATCCAAAAAGCTTATTGATATTGATGAGCACCTATACAGATTCTATTTTGATAGCATTATCATAACATTGTATCTGTATATTTTAATAGAAGTTAGTGTAAAATATTGATCCCTTTTGGCCGTTGATCTATATTTACCTGAATTTATACCTTTGTATAATTTTCCATCTAACTGTGTTAAAACAACAACCAAAACAAACTTTATTTGGCTTCCTCGTTTAATGCAAGAAATCAAAACAGATAATATTTTATTCAGAAGCTCCATGTAACGTGTGTATATATATAGCAATACGTTATATAAATAGAACAATAATAACAATTAATCACCAAAGGTCATAACCCTTAACAATATGTTGTCCATTGGATGTAGCTTGGGTGGTTGGGAGGAATGGTTGTTACCCTCCCCACCCAGGTTCAGTTCCTTGTAAGTGACATGTGATGCCCTTAAATGGGTCTATATGATGCTCTTGTTGTTGAGCCCCAAATATTCCGAAAATGCTCGGCCTCTCCATGTTTTCTCGCGGATTTCGGGGGGGTTTTCCATGGACGTAGTGAGTACCAGTTTTCGGTGCCATGAACCACATGTAAAAAAAAAAATTAACAATACGTTATATAAATAGAACAATAATAATAATTAATCACCTAAGGTCATAACCCTTCACCCTCATGACTAGTCACTAACATTTATACCGCTGGGAGGTCTTGAAAATCATCCCTTATATTATTTAAATATATATATTTTATTTATCCTATATCGATTTCTGTTCCGTCTCTTATTTGGATTGGATGTGTTATTGTTAACAAATATACTGCTTGTAACATTGGTATCAGAGCCCATCTGATCCTAGACTTTGGCCATGTTATCACACAATTTGTACTTGTCCAAGCCCAAGACAAGTAAACCAAATCTTATGTAACTACAGGATAACCCACTACTGTCACCTTAGTAGGAAATCCCCACGTTTTAGGGATGGATGAGGTCCATCCCAGGGGAGGCGTCCCCGGTAACCTCAAGGGATATAATAGCAAGGGTGTAGCCAAGTTTGAATGTCCCTCTCACTGGTTACCTAAGTTAAATGTCTATGTCCGAGAAATTGAGGAAAAGAGAAGAGTTTGTGTACCTGCCTAGAATAAGAACAATATAGCATGTATATATAGCAATTTTCCAAGTACCAAGATGATAAAATACCTCAATAGACAATAGACAATGAAAATATATGTTGGATGAAGTAGAATTGCAGCAAGATGACGGTTTATAACAGCCAATGGTATTTTGTAACAGCCAAAAGAAATATAGATTAGAATTGCATGAAAAGACAGTAAAAAAACAGCATTTATCCAATAGGTCAATTAGCACTTATTCCAAGCAATTTCTGAGTGGTTTAGACTAGTATTAAGTTAGTGTATGCAGCAAAATGAAGCAAATTAGATGGTTGTAGCAGTATTTTGCAACAGCAGCAATACTATTAGTGAATTTAGCTAAGCTAGGGTTAGGAAAAGTTAGTAAAAGCTTTAGAGAATAGAGTATGAGAGTTGTTTGATCAATTCCTTCACAAGAGAGCAATGAAACTAGTGCCTCTTGGGCTATGGAGTCATTTACAACAGCAATATAACTTGAAGAAAATATGATGATAGTAATGTCTAAGGACAATGGGATAAAGTTGAGGAACTAGCACCTTAGGGCCTCAAAAGCCTCCAAAAGATGAATTTACTAGAGAGAAAGCACTTTTGTGATCTAGCAAATTCTTCTCTCCTTAGATTCTTGAAATATATTTATTGCAACAAGCCTCTAGAACCAACTCCTAAAGTGCTAGCACTTTAGGGCTTTAGGAGTCAACTCTAGACAAGATTCTCTTGACAATTTAACAAGTGAAAGGATCTAGAGAGAGAAGGAAACACCTTATGCTCCTCTCCTAGGGTTTTAAGCAAGCAATTTCATAATCTTCAACATGAACAAGTAAAATTTACCATAAACATTCAAAGCATGAGATGAAAATTGCAGATTTTACTTCACCAAGAATAATCAAACACAAACCCTAGTTGTTGATTATACCACCGAGAATAAGCCAAGAAATATCCAAAATTTGCTCCTCCAAGCCTAGTGCATTAGTAAAAGAGACCAATATTGCCCAAGAGGGAGAAAATTTCAGTCCTCTTGTGTGAGGAAAAGTTATGATGGTAAATGAAAATGGCAAGGCGTCTATTTATATGAGGCCTTGCAAACCATATTTGTCC
The DNA here is from genome assembly GCA_009831015.1 of Picea engelmannii. Taxonomy (NCBI): domain Eukaryota; kingdom Viridiplantae; phylum Streptophyta; class Pinopsida; order Pinales; family Pinaceae; genus Picea; species Picea engelmannii. Next base: position 74,665 of record ML780237.1, read on the forward strand.
ACTTTTTAAAGTCAACTTTAAAATATAATAAGGCCGACATCAAGAATTTGCCCTTATAAATTCAAAATTTAAATTTTGCATCAAAATATCCCTTAAAGGGTGACGTCATTCCCTTCTAGGGTGACGTTGAGCTCCTAAAGTGGAACGTTGGGCCAGAAAAGTGCAACGTTTGGCCTCCAAAGGCCATAGATCATGCCCACACGTGCCATGTGTCCATATCAAACCCTCATCCATCAAAGTATCAAGCCCTAGGTGACATCATGGACTAGTAAGGTGATGTCCAAGCCTCCAAAGGCTAATGTCCAAGTGGAAATAGGTGGGAGCTCATCTCCTAGTCATGTCAGAGTGCCTCCAAAGGCAACAACATCCTTCTTCAATAAGCATATGGTGATCACAAGCCTACCCAGACGTGGGGTTTCTGCATCCATCCTTGGGCTCTAAAGCCCTCATGAAGGTTCTTAACAAAGTCATCTCCTCATGAATACCTGTCCACCGAGAGAGGTCCTGGAAAGACAATCAAATGCACCCTCCAAGGGTCCATAAGTCACAAGAATCATGCTAAGTAAGCCACATCTAATAATGGAACCACCCAAACATGTGCATCAAACCCCCCTTTTCAAACTAAACAAATGCTCAAAGACCTTATACAATTTGTCAAATTTAGGTATGGGACGGGTGTTAAGGCATCCTATTGGGTCACTGGTCAGTGAATCCCCAAGTCCAAGGTGTTTCCCAAGGGAAACCTATCTAAGCCATGTGTGAGTGTGAGGTAGAGTGGGGTAAGACTTCTGGGCATGGGGTTTATGACATACAAGGGTTCGTATTGTCTCATTTATGGGGGATGTTGTAGGGGGTGTGTTGCCATTCATCCGCGATGCAACATTTTTCCAAGCCCATTTGCCATTAATTTATTAGAGTGTGGCCAAGTTGAAGACAATAAGGGGCACTAAAAGGAAATGCATAGCCCACATACGCTCTACCTTGGCCATCATGCTTCCCCAAGTTGAAGACAATAAGGGGCACTAAAAGGAAATGCATAGCCCACATATGCTCTACCTTGGTTGGCATGATTGATTAATTTGTTATTTATTTCACAGGTCCCTCGTTTTTTTCGAAACGCATTTCATTGTTCTTGGGATCCCTAGGCGAGCATCTAGAAGGTTTAAGATTGGATTTTATCTTTTTCCAGCTACATTTCCCTCTGGGCCTTCAACCCCTTCTTCCCATGAAATGAGGTACAATCCCTTCTTGGGTCAATGCACCCGAAAACCCAAAAGATGAGGAGACGAAATAGAAAGATTATGGAAAGTGATAAGTATGATAGAGAACGGTACGATGACTTTTTCAAGGAACCCCTAGTAGCACCCTGTTCCCGAGGGTGACCAACTTACTAGGACATAATGACACCCACCAAGGTTAAACAAGGCAAGATGTATAATTTCCAAGCAAATGTTCTGTAATCAAGAAAGGATTCTTTGCAACATATTCAAATGCTTCAATTATTAAAGTGACACTTACCATGATACAAGACTTATTACCTCATGAAGAAAGCATGTTGTCCTTTGGGGCCAGGTCGGTGTGATGGATGTTGCTCTGTTGTTGGTGATGTATGGTGATGCATCAATGAATAGGAGGGGTCCTACGGGGCTCTGCTAGTCAATCTGGCTCTCAGCATTCCATGTATGCTACCTGTGGGCCTCGAGAGATGATCTCCTTAGTTACCCTTGGTCTGAGGGGGTAACAAGGCACATTTTTTCAAAACATGTATGATCTCAACCTTTGGCCATACATTATTTAAAGCTAATATGAAACTCAACCTTTGGCCATTTCAATCATTTTCTGACTTGTGGCTACTTTTTCTACTCTGCTTGTGGCAGAAAACCATCTTCACTTCTAGCAAAATTTCTCCCCTAGACATACGTGAAAGAAAAACAAGAACATAACAGTATAACCAATAAGCATAAACAAAAATTCAAAGTCCCCTAAAAAGGTCATTGAGTTGCTATAAAAAAAACATAAAATAGAGACGATTAACAAACTGTCGGAAATTAAAAGCAGAACTGCCACCATTAATCGATGTAAGCATCATATCTCAAAGCAAACAGTCTAATACAATTAATAATTCAGAAGCATATGCTTTAAATCTCAGTCGCTAGAAATATTTCTTGACCAAGGTAAACCATAGTACTGTGGTGCATTCTTGGCATCCGAATACTATTGGTGTCTGACAACATCTGTTATCAGAATTCGTTGGCAGAAATAAAGAGCAGCAGCAACAACTGTGGGTACAAATTCGCCTTTGGGAACTGTTATAGTGCAAGTTGTAAGTTGGGAAAAGCCCAACCCAACCACAAAGCAAGTGCTACAACTTGGGAATCCTACACCTAATGTCACCTTGATGTAGGTCCCGCACTTCGAGGGTGACTAAGTCACTCTAGGGAGGCGATCTCGGTGACCCTAGGGGGATTGAGATGGAGATGGAGGGAAAAGGAAGTGAAACCCCTAGAGGTCAAGTCTAAGTGGAATGAAAGGTGGAAAGAGATGCCTTGTAAATCAAGTAATTGTTGCCCCACAGGTATGATACTTCTTCGTATGATTGTACCTACCCGAGACACAAGAAAAGACACTTTGCAATGATATATGTTAGTTGGATCAGCAAGTTAAGTTTGTTGTTCCTAATTTGCAGCAATAGATAACAGTATATATCAGCAAGAAAATGGTACTATACACTGCTCAATAAATGCTAAAGATCAAGTAGAAAATCCAAGAGAAAGACTAGTAAATGACTAGCTAAACTCAAGATGAAAAACTAGTATTCTTAGCATAAAAGATAAGGTTGTTGTAAACACTTGTCTGCAGCAAATTATATCAGCCTTATGGCTGTAACATTCAATGTATTACAGCAAGAATATCAGCCACTGAAATCCCCTGAAACTTTGTCAAAAAGTGCGCTAGACCAAGGAGAATAAGTGTGAAAAGTTTGAGCAAAATCCAATGGTTGATAAGAGAGTTATTCAAGCAAATGAGTTTGGGTTTCTGCAACCCTAATGGCTGAAGATGTAATTCTATAACAGAAGCAAGAAGTAGTGGGAGAGAGGGGACGCCCTAATAGGGGAAGACTCCTCTCAATGATGCCAACCAACTTCAAGCAAGAAACCTTTCAAAATATCAAAAATTGTGTTTCCCAAGGCAATGATTTTATATCTCTAATGCAAAAAAATGACTAGTGCCTTTACTATTGGGTTAATGGAGTCAAATAAACAAAGAGCTAGAGAAGCTACCTCCTTAGGGGTGTAAGCCCTTTTACTTCCCAAGGCAAGTTTCTCTAGCTAGGGTTTAAGCTAAGAGGGTGTATGCCCTTATACTTCTCTTAGCAAACCCTTGTATAATCAATGAGATGAAGCATAAAATGATGAAGACTATGGTGGGGGTGCATGCCCTTATACTTCCCACCTAGCTCCTAGCATAACGATACTTGACTTGAAAAAATGATCGCATAATAGTAAAAGACCATACCAAGATCAAGAGAAATGTCAAGATAATCCACCATAAGAGCTAGAAAAAATCATCCAAGGCTAGTGCCTCACTCCTCCATCAAACATTCATCAATATAGCCATAAATAAGTGCACAAGAGATAAATTTGCCAAAGGTAACCGAAATTTTCAGACCAAGTACCTCTCACAAGAGGGAGAGTTATGATTAAAATGAGATCTTATGATCTTTATTTATACAAAATGTATCTAACATAGTTTGTCCACATACTTTAGGGTAAAACACAAGATTAGGGGTTAACAACCCTAATCTTGCCCCTTTTTACAAAATAATATTAAACAATTGCTTTAAAATTTCACTTTTGCACAAATAAAACCCTAATCTAGAAGGACGTCACCCCTTTAGGGGACGTTTTGCCACTTTAAGGAAGTCGTTGGTGTTGGAGAAGCATGGGTAGGCCTCCATAGGCCACATGTCAAGCATCTAGGCACTCTCATCATGGTGAAGACCCTCTTCTCCTCAAACGTCCATTTGTCAAAAGAGTGGCACCTCACCACCATGCCCTAGCCCCAAAAGCATGACGTCAAGCTCAAAGATAGGATGGTTTGCCCCTCCTGGGCAAATCGTTTGGCAAGTGAGGATTGGGCTATGTCGTCCAAGTCATCATCGGGGCCTTCCAAGTCTGATCTCTCTCATTCGGCATGCAGGCCCCTGGCATCCAACCTGTGGGCTTGTAGCCCCATAGAAGCCCAAGCTAGGCTTGTTCTCCCAAAACCGTCCACCAACTAGGTTCTGCAAAGACAAATGAGCACGCCCTCCAAGGATCTCAAGTCATAACATCATGATAAGTGAATCCAATCAACAAATAAGCCATCTAAGCATGTGCATCAAAGATCACTATATCAAACAATTAATAGGTCAAAGACACTATGCGACTTGTCAAGCTTGAATATGGGAGGGTTGACGAAGTATCCTATTGGGTAGATCTTGCCCTAGGTCAAGGAGAGTTTCCAAGAGATCCCTCTCTAAGCCATGTAAAGTGGATGAAGTGGTTAGGATCAAGACTCAATGCGCATAGGGCTCATGACATACAAGGGGTTTGTTGACCACCTATTTCGACTAGGGGTCAACTCCATGTTTCATGAAGATATGTACCTAGTGGTACAACTATTTTGAAGACTTTTTATCAACAGGGAAAAAAATTCCCCCGGCACGCTTTTCTATGTAATCGAAATTTTTTCTCCCTTCGTGGGATAATATTGTAATATGCTAGCATGAGTCAATTTGTTGATTTTTCACAGTGTTTTCTCACCCTGCAATTTATCCCAATCCCGGTTTCAGTCTCTCCTTATCACTCCAAAATGTTTAATGCCCTTTCCCAATATTAATGAAATTTGAAAACATTAATATGCATAAAATTTCGAAATGAAATTTTGACTGAAACACATGAAATAAATAATCTTTTCAATGGTTGTACAAACACTCATAAATTATGACAGCAAGCACACATTCAATGACACAATAAATTTTTGGTCAAATCGACCCTGGAAAAACCCCAGTGTGGGGAAAACCAGTGAGAGAGAGGGAGTTCTTCTTATTTCTTCAATTCTGGAAATTACATCAGCAAAATTAAAACCAACAGTTTACTTATCTCTTCCTCCAATTCCGTGCATGAATTTGACTGGAAGAATTTACAAAACAGCACCCTCGATTTCTGTGCCAAGACTGCCGTACAGTACGGCCTGTCCCAGAATTAAATGCTGTGTGATTTTGCTTGAAAAATCGTGCCCAGAAAATAGCAGCAGCCGTACGGCCGCCGTACAACTGTACGGACGAGTTAATGCGCCCTCTCTGCCTCGTTTTGCGTGCTGCTGAGTATGCTGAACCGGTACAGTAAGCTCTGTTGTCCCAAATCCGTATGGTACGGATTTATTCTTCTGTTGGCTGCCTCGATAATCGTGCACTCTCTTTGCCTTGGAAATCGTGCCTCTTTTTCTGCTGCAAACTCTCCTTCAGAAATTGGAAACCCTTCTCCTATTCTTGCTCTCTCTCAATCTCTCAAATTCTCATGGAAAGAATGAATTCGTTTTTGGTCTTTTT
>ML780237.1:91402-116536 GCA_009831015.1 Picea engelmannii
AGTTGTAAACCTTCCTTCAAGAGAAATGCCAAAAATGCCAAGAAAATCCTTCCTTCAACAAGTGCGCCTCACTTAAAAGATGAAATACCCCAACAAGGGCGCAAAAATCAGATCTCACAAGAGAGTGAGTTGTGTGTTATGTCCTAATGAAGGAAAAACTCCTCAATATATACTGTATCATGACCTTTAATTAAATTTAGGTCATCCAAAATAGCCGACAAGGCTACAAACCAAAATTATACTGTTTTTACATTAAATTGTCAAATCAAAGCCCTAACTGAGCATAAGCAAGACGTCAAACCCTACTGAGGGAGACATTAGCCCTTTTTTAGGGCAAATGCAGCACAAAATGACAAAACATTGGCCCTCTTTGGGCCTCCCAACCATGCCACACGTGCCTGCTGCCCTGTCCAACTGTCACACGCTCAAGGTGACGTCAATGGCTCCTAGGTGACGTCCTGGGCCATCAAAGGGAAACGTTCCACTGGAAGTGGGTCAACCCCCCTAGGTCGGGCTCAGCCAAAGTGTCCCTGATGGAACGTCCTTCTTCTTCTCAGGTGCAAAAGCTCAATCAAGCACTGTCCTGTCTCTGCCCCTGATGGGGTCTCAGCAACCATCTGATGGGCTCTTCAGCCCCATGGAGGTCCGAACTAATCATCTTCCCATGTGTACCGGTCCACGTGGTACCTGTCCGTCGGGCATGGTCCTGCACATCAAAAACTTCGCCCTCCATGGGCTCATTAGTCACAGGGATCATAACAATGTTAATCACGTCTCATCATTAATATTATCAAACATATGAATAAAAACCCTGATATATCATCCAATAGCTCAAAGATATTACAAAGACCTACAATACAAGGCTGAAGAAAAAGATAAGACACCCTATTGGGCTAGTATCCATAAGGAAAGGAAAGTCTCCAAGGGGTATCATCCAAGCCATGTAAAACGAGGTGATGTGGATAAGGGATGTCCAGACATACGGGTAGAGTAAAAGATAGGGATGCATGATATTACCTGTGGGTGCCTTTGTAGAACGCGAGTTGTACCCGTCATGGATGCAATTTTTTCCAAGCCCTTTCTTGCCTTTATTCTTTCTTTTCTTTATTTGCTTTCCCTTTTTTTATTTCAAGGACTAACTAGAGGACACTGCCTTGGTGTGGTGACTAGAGCTGACAGTGTTACCCACAAGTACTTTCATAGAGATGATAAGGCTGGCTCGTGATGAGACCCCCTTTCCCTTGGCCATGCAACCAAAGGTCACTGCCCTGGCGTGGTAACCAAATGGTGACAATGTCATGTTGTTAGGTACCCATGAACATAATAGGCTGGCTCGTGATGAGACCCCCTATCCTCTTGGCTAGGTCTTGTTTTTTGTTATTTTTCTTCGGGTCCCTCTTGTTTCTTGCTGAGAGGATTTTTATTGCCTCCTTGGGGATCCCTGGGCGAGGCATCTCGAGGTTTCATTTTTATGGTTTTTATCTTTTACTAGCTGCTTTTACCTTCTGGGCCTTTGGCCCCTTCTTCCCACGAGATAAGGTGCAACCCTACAAACAGATCATCCTAATGCCCGGACTAGGGGAATGGGACAGATGAGCGGGAGATAAGATGAAAAAGTGATGATATGATGGGAGCGGACGATGGCTCTTCAGAAATCCCCCCGGTGGCAAACCAAAACCTATGGGTACAGGCTTGCTAGGACACCTTGTCAATCCCCTCAACAATGGTCAAGTGGGTTAATGTAAGATCCAAGCAGTTGTTAGGAATAAAAAGGAGTAAGATGCATATATCTAAAGGTTATAATGATCAAAAATGACACATACCATGATACCTGGACCAATTACCTCATGGAGCAAGAGCCTTCTCCAATACAAGACCAGGCCGATGGTGATGGATGTTGTTGTTGCTGACAAGACAAATCTGATGAAAGAAGAGAAGGATGGGCCCTCCAGGGCCATGCTCAGGTCAATCCTGCTCTCGGTACCCCATGTCTAGGACCTGTGGGCCTCGAGACATGATCTCCTAGTTATCCCTAGAAATCGGGGATAACATCTGGCTCCAACTCGAGGACATGTGCTCACCGTAGAGCGCATGAGAACCTCAGCATCTCTGGCGTAACCTGCAGACCTGCTCAACTTGATAGGGGCATTAGCAACAAAGATGGGGTGGTATTGCCACCCCGCATATATAGACATATACATAAAGCAATCATAAATGCGAATACAAAGTGAAATACCTACCTGTACTTACCTGTTAGCTGGATGTTTGTGTAGTCAAACAACCAGTGAAGCCAATCCAGCAATGTCCCATGATACCTGCCTTTGTGCTTCATCATAAACCAAAATAGTGATAAATTAAGCACAAAAATGTCATGAGTTATAATGTATATCATATCATCGAAAATCTCAAAGTCTAACTCATGGAGGCGGGTGGAAGGGATAAAATCCTGCCAAGTCCATCTCTGAGGAAAGTACTCAATCCACTTCAAGAAAGGGTCATGAGAAGAGCAAGGTTCAGAAAACTGACTCAAAGGGCCAGCAAACCGGCTACCTAGGGCATCCTCACACTCTAAAGTCAAGGAAGGGATCGACAAAGACCTAGCAGACGACTAGCAAACTACCAAGGGAAAGTTGAAAAACTGGGATAACTGACTCAAACTCGCAGTATCCAACCGACCCTTAGAGTCTAGGGTTTGCCTAAGAGGAAGCTCAACATAAAAAATATACTTCCCAACTACACCTTTAATGGTCAAGCAAGGTAAAGTAACAACAGGTGACTGGAGTGAGAAGTCATGAGAATCCTTCTTTAAGCAAACAATGTTCTTACTTGTATCAAAATTTGAGCAGAGTGGTGATTGATGATCATCTTCATAAAATAAATCCAAATACTCAGAGGAACAATCATCAAAGTCCTCAAGGTATGACCAAAAATCATCAGGAAAACAAGGTACTAGGTCATCCTTGGGTTTTTGGAGAGTATGGGTAAAAATTTCATCTCCTTGTCGCAACTGGTCAAAAGTAACCTGTTGTGATATTTGTAAAGGCAACGCTTGGAGATGACTCTCAATGTCATAGATGGGACCCATGTCATAGCCAACTATATTCCACCTACGTCTACCAACATGTATGAACTCATCAATATCAACTATGTCAGTATCAGTATCATAACATGGAGGATTCAAAACACTCATATGCTTATCTGTCTCCTCCTCCCTTTCCAAATCATAAAGTAGAAAATTATCAAGATTTCGGGGAGAAGGGTAACTTACTGTTTCTTCTTGTGCAGGAGCTTCGAGGATTTTGGTGTTTTCAGCATGCGTCATTGTTTCATCCTCATGAACTGCTCCTTTGTCCTTGATTGTACAGCAAGGAACATCCACTTCGTTCAAGGCTTCCATTTCTCCCTCACTCTCTGAATCATGGAACAAGATCTCATTGGAATCCCTAAAAGGAAAACAACTAACCTCATCGTCTTTTTGTTGCGCAAGAGAAACAGGCTCATAGATTACTTCGTCAAAGGGAGGGGCACTTGTTGATACTTCATCATTTAGTTTAGGTTTTGCTTCCTCGGCCATGTCTTCAGGAATCTCACGTTGAATGATGGTTTGTTCACCTTCTTCTTGGATATCATCAATAAAGTTTTCACGGGCAAACAAAATTTCCATATTAAAACTACCTGAAGTGAAGAGATCTTTTATCCTGGATAAGGAGATGTTCTGTTCAATTCTTTTAGCGATGCCGTAAGCTTCATCGAGCGTGCTTGGGCTCCTTTTACTGAGGGGAAAACCTAGGTGTGCCAGGAGCGCATGGGTATATATATGGAAAATGTACTTGTTTTCAGGACGATGGCCCTCAGGAATCTGATATAGAGTGCGCTCAAACCTACTCTGGAAGTTCCAGAGGGTTTCATTCTCAGTTTGTCTTATATGGTCAAAATTTTTTAGTAGTACTGAGATGTCTTCTAACTGAATAGCCCATTCTTCGAGAAAGATTTCTTCCAACTGGTTCATAGAGGTGATGCTAGCATTAGGAAGGTCATGATACCATTTTTTAGCGTTTCCACAAAGAGTGGTGGAAAAAAATTTCATCACTACGTCTTCGGAATCATCATCGACAGGGTGGAGTCTAAAGTAAGAATAAAATTCATCCATATGAAAGTTAGCTCTTTCCCCATCGCCCCCCAGTGAATCTAGGGAGCCATCTTTCGGATATCCGGGGCATTTGTCTTAGGTATCCTGGGATTTTGCTCATGTCCAGAGGCTTGTAGTTCTCAGGATCCCATTGTGAAGTCATTGTTGGTTTCGTCATCAGTGGAGTCACCAGATAATTTGCTTGAAACTATCAAAGAAATGGGGAATAACGCCCTAGTGGAGTCGCCAGGTAAGCTTGTAAGAAAAGGTCTTTGAGGCAAGGCTTACCAAAAAGATTTGTCGTTTGAGGAGAATTGACTCAGTGTTCCCCGGCAACGGCGCCAAAATGTTATCGCACAGTTTGTAGCTAGGTCAAAAGGCTAGAAGGTAGAGGCCAAACTGGCGTAACAGGAACCTACCCCACCCAATGTCACCACAATGGGGAGGTTCTTTCTATTCAGGGAGGTTAGCCCAGGGGAGACGTCCCTAGTAACCTGGGGTTTTGAAGAGGCCAAAGTATAGAGGTCAAAGTAAAAGTTCCTCTTCACAGGTTGCCACCAAGATCAGATAGTCCGGCTAAACAGCCAATAATGAAGTGTAGCCCCAAATGAGAACACCTGCCCGGAACAAGACAATAGCAAAACAATATATGCAGGCTATAATTCAATGGATTAGTACTTCATATAACTATCTGATGTCAATATATATAAGCAATTAAAACAATAGATATCAATGAGATCAATGTCAATTAACATAGCAATGGAATAGTATCAATAAATATTGAGATGATGTAGCCAACAATGTATTTAATCAATCCCTTACTCAATAAATGCTCTTAACCATCATCTAATTGCTTATCAACAGAAAGTGCTACGTCAAGATGGAATAACCAATTACACAAGATTGGCATCTTATGAAGGGCTTTGCACAAGTACAAATCCTGTGATAACATGGACAACTCAAAAGTCAATCAAGAGAGAGAGAGAGGGAGATCTGAAAGTGAGGCTAATGATGTCAAGGTCTCCCGGGTTTGATGGTCGAGGGCGAGGGGGGCGAGCTGGGCACTAGATCATTGTTGGAGTCCTCGGGAACTATCAAGGGGTCCAACTGTATGACCCTGGGGGGATGTAGGAGCAGGGGATACTTCTAGCATCCGAGGTTGAAAGAAAGAAACCCTGGATAGATCTCTAACAACTCCTTTGAATCTGGGAGGTAGTCTAACGGACGGGAAGCGCCCTACTCTGGATCTGTCTAGAGGTGATCCCTCTAACTCTCTAAGGATGTATGCACTGATGACCAGCTCGACACCTCCTAACCAGTCTCGATGATAACGATCTATGTCCCAGAGGGGGAGGCTGAGGAGAGACACGAGGTCTCACCAATCTATTGTCTGGTGCATTCTAGGACTCTGCCCACCGCTTTTTGCTTCGATCTGATGGATCAACATGAAAGTATGAGGTGATTCTTCGAGTCATCCCAAGGTGAGGCATGGCATGCAGTAACTGAGCTTTGTTATCATAGGACTTGTACTTTTGCAAAGCCCTCCACAAGATCCCCAAATCTTGTGTAACTATAGAAGAAACTACCACTGTCACCTAAGTAGAATCTTCCCTTGTTTTAGTGATGGAAGAGGTCCACCACAAGGGAGGCTTCCCTGATGACCTCAAGGGATCAAATAGCAACTTTAATAGCCAAGCCTACCGCCCCCTATCTTGATCACCTGTTAGTTGGTCTAGGTCTAGGAAAGAGAGAGGTTGTAAGGTGACTTGTTGTACCTGCCTGGAACAAGAACAATTTGCAATATATATAAAACAATTACCAAGCTAGAGTATGCAACAATGACCTCTTTAGACACTAGACAAGTCAATTTGCATTGGCTGTTGCAAATTTACAGCAGTAAACAGTTATATAACAGCAAGAAATGATTTGAAACAACAGCAAAATTAATGCTCGGAAACACCACAATTGACCATGAAAAGTAAGCATTTAACCAATAGACTATTATCCAATTGCTAGAGATGATTTGTGAACAAGTCAAGCCACTTGTATTTAGGTGTATGCAGCAAATTAAGACAATTTTCAGTCGTTGTAGCAACAGCAACAATTATTGTGAGTTTGCTAGAGTTAGGGTTAGTAAAGTTAGTAGAACACTTGAGAGATTTAGAAAAAGTGATTTTAACAACTACATTCACCACAAGATTTCTTCTAGATCGGTGTTGTTCTCATTCTAGGGCCTATGGTGTCTCAAATGGATCCAAGCTTGAAGATTGATCTAATTGAAACCAAGAGGTAGAGTCTAAACCCTAAGGTGCAAGCATGTTTGGGCCTTAGGCTTTAGACTTTGAGGAAAATGATATCTAGGGTGCAAGCACGTTTGGGCCCTAGATATCGTTTCTCCCTTCTTGTAGCTTCACTTAGGTCAAAGATCAAATGTCTAGGGCTAAAATCCTAAAGTGCAAGCACTTTTGGGCTTTAGTCTTCTAACCCTAGCAAGGACGATTTACAATTTTGGACAAATAAAACTTTATGAGGGGAAGAAGCACTTATGTTCCCCTCTTAGGGTTTCAACAAAACAAGACTTCTTGCAACAAAATAGCAATTTCACCATTTACATCAACAAAATACCATAGAATTGCAAAAAATTACTTACTTTATCCAAGAAACCAAAAGCATAAAACACTACTTGTGTAAATATCCATCCAAAATCAGCAAAAGCATCCACAAAAGACCTCCTTCAAGCAGAGCGCATGAGAGAGAATGACCAAGAATGGCTGAAATAACAAAAATGCTAGAAGTGTTGCCCCACAAAGGTGAGGAGTGGTGATGAGAAATAAAAGGCTAGCCTAGCATAATTTATCCACATAACATAACATTCAGTCATAAAAAGTGGGGTCGACCCCTCATCTGTCCTTTACAAAATGCTAAATGCAAAAAATATATCATAAATGAGCCACACGTGTGAGACGTCGAGCCTTCCAAGGGCAGGAAGAGGCCTCCAAAGGCTACGTGGCACCAATCAAGAGTGAAATGGGGGAAAATGATGTCTCTCCTCACCCATGGTCATGTCAATCATCACCACTACCCCAGGTGTCCACCAAACCCTAGCTCCATCAAACCCTAAAAGATGACGTCATCATCAAAGTAGGGCCAACGTCCAGGATCCAGGTGCTACGTCTAGGCTGGAGGGAGTTGCATCTCGTCTCTACATGGTGTCTGGCGATCTGTTGTAGCAACATCCTTGATCCTGGTGAATAATAAGCTCTGGGGTACTATGCCCATCCTATGGGCTTCCAGCCCATCTATGTGCCATCATGACTGAATATGCTCAAACCAATCCCATATGTCCATCGTCCAAGGTCCCAAGGATGTGAGAGCTAATGTCTGAGGGTGGTGAGTCACTGGATGACCCATTGCTCTCCATCGCACGTGCCAAAGTCCTGCAATAGAAGGCACAACGTTCTGGGTACAAACCTAGGACGTCCCTCAAAGAACCATGTCAACACCATCCAAAACAAAGCAAAGTATAAGACAAGGTTAGCCAAGGTTCACAAGAAACATTAGTCCTTAAAACATGTAAAGTAAGTTATCACTTAAGATATAAGCCATGTAAACAATTCACCTCAATATCCCCTTCAAGCATCACACCAACCCAAGACCTCATGTGAGTTGGCAAGTTTAAGTAAGGGAGGGCCTTCACCCAACCCTATTAGGTGTGCCAACTTAGACAGGAAATAAAAGACCCAGATAAAGGGATAGGTCTCGAGGGAAGCAAGAAAGAAAGAAACCCTTCAAGAATAAGTGTGATAGTGATATGGTTCTAGGGCTTACTTCATGGCTAATGGTGCCATTAAATCCATTTCTATGAGTGCCTTTGTAGAGGGAGCGCTTGCTTGCTTGAGATACCCTTTTCTCGGTACTTTTTGCATTCTAAACCCCTTAATTTTCCTTTTGATATCCAGTTATCATTTGCAAGTCCCCTTTATAAGGTTTTAAGCTTCATTCCTTCATTTTTTACTGGATTGTAGTCCTTTATAATTTGGTGCATTCATTCGCATCTGGACAGGGGGGATTACCATTAGATGGGGTAGAGGGAGAGCTATCTAAGGTTTTTATGGAGGCCTTTATCATTCAGAACCTTTATCATTTATATATATATATATATATATATATAGAGAGAGAGAGAGAGAGAGAGAGGAGTTGCATCAACCTTTAGGCCTTCAACCCCTTCTTCTTATGAGAGAATGGACCATGACCCATTACCGAAGTTCAGTACACTATGAGAGGATCCAAGATGGAAAGTGTTAAGTATAGTGGGGAATGGAACATTACCCTTGTGAGGGGCCCCCCAGTAGTACCCCTTTTCCCTGGGCGGTGACAACACGGGACTAGGGCATAGAAGCTGACCACCAAGGTGAAACAAGGCAACTATCACAATTTCCCAAGCCCATGATCCATTATCCAACTTCAACCAAAGATCCTTATCCACATGCCCGACAAATTAAGCACAACACCCTGCATGAAAGAAGGACTAACATAGTTCATCGTGACGTTGGCTTACCATCTCCCATACACTGGGTTGTTTGAATGTGATGAGCCTTGGTCGATCTGTAGTTGTAGAGGAAAATGAGGGGGGTTGTTGGGTTGCCATCTATGGACATGCTAATCATCATCATGGTCGGGATCATTGTCCCCATTGTGGACCACGAGACATGATCTCCTCTAGTTACCCCTAGGCATGGGGGGGGCAACAAGATCTATGGCTGAATATCTCCTCGATGAAGAGCGTTAGGCATCTCTAGTCCTAGTATGGAAGAAAGTAGAGAGGGAGCCCCTTGAGTCCCTATACATGCAATGGTAGCGTCCTCTGATCTAATAGTATATAGGGCACCTAAAAATGAGGTGCATCTCTGTCTCCAGCTCCTATAAGTGGCACATCGGGCAGATCCTATCAGGGCATGGTATATGGTGATCCGTCTCAATCCGAATTCGATGAGAGCCAACCCAGAGCTATCCCAAAGGGATCCTGAGCGAGTGCATCCAATTCCTGCATGTATAAGGGGTGTGGACGATGATGCCATACCGTTGCTCCAAAAAGTGCTCTAGATAGAAGGACATCTTCGAGCCCAAGCTTTTCGAAGGTGAAGTCCAAGTGACCTAGATGTACAGTTTGTAGATGTCCACTCTGATAGCCTGATTCAGTACCTATCTGGTCAGTAAGAAATGGCGTGGTGCATCAAGGGAGAAACTGAACAGGGGAAGGCACTCTAAGGAGATAGTCATCGACTGGAGAAACCGAGACACCTCTGAGAACCAACTTCGTGCACAGCCTGAGGGGGGATCCAAAGCAAGAGCCTCCGAGGAGAAAAGAGCAAGGTAGGGGTATTGCTCTCTCCCGATGGTAGAGTCTCAGAAAGACCTGACTCTATTAAGGAAAGAGACCAAACGGAAAATGACCTTGAGGCGGAATGGGTGGACACCGAACTCTCCCTGAATAATGGGCTACGGAACTGTTTGCTTGCAAAGAATGATGTTCCTGAGAAGTAGGGTCTGGACTCTCTTCAACTTAGCCCAGTCTGTCTGTAACAAGCTCGACCCCCAGATCTCGAAGCCATAGAGAACTGTGGGTCTAATAATCACCTCCATGAGGTAGAGTTTGGACGAGATGTCCTGAAACTGACTTAGGAAGCACTATCTCTCGATGAGGGCCAAGGAATCGTACCCTTTACTAAGTCGAGGCTAAAGAGCCTACCGCATACTGAAACGAGGCCCCGTGAACTTTACCCCCGGGTAGGTGTAAGTTGTGGTGATCTCAATCTCTACACCCCAGTAATAGAAATGTAAGTCTGTAAGAGATCTCTTCGATGCATTGAAGATCAAAACCTTGGTTTTACCCAGGTTGACCATCAGTTGTCAAAGGTCACAAAAGCTAGCTAGTGCATCAATCTGTCTCTAGAGGCCCTCAGGAGTAGAGGCCAACAAGACCAATTCATCGACGAATAAGAGCAGGGAAGTCAACACCTAATGTAGAAGACAACCATCCCCCTCTTGGATATGCTCATGGAGGAAGGACTCCAACCCATCAATATAGATCTCGAAGAGGATCAGCGAGAGGGGGCACCCATGTTTTACCCCGATGGTACTCTGAATGAAGCCGAAAAGGTCATGTGCCATCCTGAGGTGTCTTGAAACCGACTCATACAGCCCCATGATGGCTACCAGGAGGGTCTCAAATATGCCAATGTCACAGAACCTCTAGAATAATGCCTCCCTAGAAACTGTGTCAAATGCTTTCCGGAAGTCTATAAAGCAGTTGTAAACCTTCTAAGAGCAATGACGGGCCTCCTCAATAATGGCTTAGAGTATGAAGATGTGATCAATCATCTGGTAGTCTGGGCGAAAGCTTGCTTTCCCTCTAGCCCTGAGATGACGAGTCTCCAACTCCTTAGAGAGCCACTGGTGTAAGATTGTGGCGTAAAGCTTGGAGAATGTGTGACCCACCATGATAGTCTGGTAGTTGTTTGGATCGAATCTACTCCCTAATTTGTGGATTGGATGAATAATGTGTCGTGTCCAGGAGGGGGGAAGCCTGAACATACCACCTGGCTTAATAAATCAGCAATATAAGACTCAAGAGACTGGATGCCATGTTTAAGGAACTCGGCCTAAAGCCCTTCCTCATCTATTTCTCTATTGGTACTCGTAACTCTAACTACTCTCCTCATGCCCCGCTCAGAGAAAAGGTGGCATAAGGAGGGGAAGGAGGAGTTGTGGGTGGGAGATTGTCGAGGAATGTCATAAAGGGACGTGGTGTGGGAGAACATGGCCTAGGGGTCAAGGTTAGGCGAGGTGGTGTGGTGTCTAGGGAAAAGGGCACGCCAAAAGGATTTCAGGGAGTGGCGGAGGGCCTCACAGAGTTCCCGTCTCCTCCAGGAGAGAAACGTTCGCTTTTTGCGGCGAAGGAGTTGACAGTATGTTTTGCAAAGGTGAGGGGAGGAAGATGGTGTACGAGGGTGAGATGGAGCTGCTTATGGAGGGATTTGCATTCATTGTCGAACCAGTGGTCCATGGGACAGGAGCTAGGAGTAGGCTTATGGGTGTGTTGACGAGTAGAGTGGAGGTAGGAATCAAGGGCTGCCTCCACGAGGACCGTGGAAAGTATCTCGTATTTGGTTGTGGTTGTGTCCAGTGATCTAAAGCAGGAAATGTGGGGGAGCAACTCCTTAAGGCGGGTGGTGTAGGAGTCAGCATAATCTCTATCAAAGAGGAAGGTGGTGCGGGGACTGGCAAGGTGGGTTGGGCACTGGGGAGGCGGGGGGAGCAGATAGGAAGGTGAGGAGGGCGTGGTCTACCAGAGGGAGGAGGTATACAAAGAAGTGTTGGATATGCGGGAGGAGATCCAAGTTGGCCAGGACATAGTCAACCACACTGGCCCCCCACTATGGGATAGATAAGGTAAGATAATATAGATAAGATAGATAAGGTAAGATAATATAGATAAGATAATTTTATTGATGTCCAACAGATGACCACAAGAAGGTTAATGGGACTATAGCCCCGAAGATTAGCTCAAGTGGTCTTGAGCCAGATGTGAGACCTCTTATCTCTCCCCCAAAGTTGGGGAGGTCACGGGTTAGACTCTCTTGATCCCCTCATGATTAGGCTCTGTAATTAGGGCCAACGGTTTACCTCATTTACCATTCATGCATCATGGGGAAGTACTCGAAGGGTTTTCCAAGAGGATTTCCATGGAAAAAAAAAGTAGGATAATGGGACTGCTAAGTATAATAATATCAATACATTGTGGGAGCACAAAAGACCACTCCTATATAAAAAGACAGAAATAAAATATAATCTGAGGTCTAAAATCTAACATCTAGACAAGAAAGTGCCGATGGAAAGCTGAAGTGATATTGAACTACTGAGAGCAACAATACAACACCCTGGGGGGATTCCTCGGAGGAGGATACAAGGGGAAGGGAAGGTAACCTCGGTGCTCACTAGATCTGTCAGCTGAAGATGAGGAAACACTACACTTCTGCGAGCCATCCACCTCTAAATGTCTCTCCATCCACCTCTGAATATGTCTCTCTTACCATCCGAGGCAAAAGAGAAGAAACTCGTGATAGAGGACTGTCCCAAAGTACTAGACAAAGAGTTGATCCGTGGTGTGTCTCATTCAGTTTCCATTTCCATCCTTGTTTGCATTCTTGTCTTGACACTACATTAGTGCATTATTAATCAATTTGATGTGCATAATATACACTGGGAGGGGATGGGTTCACATTTCTTATCCCCAGAAACTCACTATCCCTTTCGTTCTATTCCCTGTTTCCCATTTATGGTAGCATTCACACGTTATTGATTGATGTCAAACTAAGTGAATTATTTTCTTACTTTTAGCTTAGTTTTGTGCTTTCAATCATTTGGGAAATCTTAGAACTTAATGCTAGAGGGGCTTCTCGTTATTGGACAAAATTTCCCAATAACACAAAGACAGATGGACTTGAAGGAAGAGGTTGACACTCTGATTGACAACCTTGGGAATCAAGGTTTGGATCCTTTGCATTTCTGAGGGAGGACAAGATCTGAAAAAACTGTGTCCATGGAAAATGGTGAATCGATAAGGGTCACTTGAATTAGGGGCTTGTTTCTACATTACTGTTGTCTTGATAATTCACGGGTCAGAAGTTAAAAGTTACTCTCATTTTGGACTGATGGAATTCCCAAAGGACTATGTTCTCAATATTATGTCTGTAAAATCTTGGTGGATACTTACTGTAAATGTTGAAGTTGTGTAGCCAGGGATTATGACCTCCTATTCATAATTAGGTTAAGTATTAATTTTGTAGAAATTTCAGGCCCACTGTGAAGTGATGCCAATTGTGTACCATATTAGTAATCTTTTTAATATACATGAATATTTAAAAACATAATCATAGCTGAAACCGGCATTGATAAGCATTACCTGTTCCGTTATCTCTTCCCCTGATTTTCTCACAAAAAGTGCTTCAGATTCCAGAACTGGGAAATCAACTTCTTCAAATGCAAATAATCTGGAAACCTTCAACCAAAACACCAGGTTTAACTTCAAGTGATAAAACTAGGAAGACTCTGAAATTTCATAGATATGAACAAGATTTACCTCTCGAAACTTTTGAAAAAGCCATTTGCGAAGCCGCATGTCCTCTGGCAGAAAATCTCTAGTTCCACGTGGAGGATTAACATCAATAACTTCCCCACGATTCAGAAGAGAAGCAGAAACAGTTGATCGTCCAGACTTCTTGTCCATAATGGAGACCTCTCCTTCCTCCATGTAAGTATTTGTTGAGATTGTAGCACCTAAGATGACCATATTATGGGAAAACTGTTAGTTTACATATTATTCAGTGATGCAAAGTAACCCTTTGTTTATGCTTGGCAAACAACCAAGGCTTTAGAAAAATTGTGCTCTTATAAATTGCTAATCTTTGGTCCAAAAGAAGACATAAATGAATCATCTGCAAAAGCATCAAAAAAAGGTGCCAAATCTGCAATTGACAACATGCAAATATTATACAACAAGCTACTATAAAACACTAGCTGAGAAACCCTTGTGCTTTCTATCAAATTCATATAGGAACAAAATCCAGAAATCATGAAGCACCAAACACTAGTTCAGGAAACACCCAGCAGAAGGAACGTTCATGCACATAGAAGATATAATCCAACGTGTTGGGATTTCAATCCCCATATAATTATAGGAAAGAAATCCACCGCTTAATATTATCAAATAATTACTGACAAAAATAATAAATGAGAAAATATTCATGTAATCTACTTAAATCAAATTTATATTTCAAAACATATAAGCCTCCTTGAGAGGAATCTGAAAAGCCTATGGTTTCTTGGCTCCTAGAGAATATTTATCTTCCTATTTGTAGGAAGACCTTTTTCTGATGAGTTAAATTACTCGCTGCCTGCTGACTAATGGTAACAAACTCTGTTAGAAATGGGTTGACTGGTCTTGGCTATATTGTACCACCATAGTCCAGCAAGTTGCAACTCTTTTATTTTCATGTCTCAAGTATATGACTGTAACTTCTCCATCATCAAGTTGCAGAGTCCTGACTATAGACCAGAAGAATGGTATGTTCTTTATTTCAGGAGTTTGGAGATATAAATATATCTGATGCAGCAATATTTCAAAGAATGAAGATAATCATGTCAGAACTGATCTGATATTTAAGACAATTGTCAGCTGCATTCAAAATTCAACCAAGCAAACCAAGAAAGCCAAATGTGATACTAAGCAACATGCAAAACTTGTGTTGTCATCTTGCAAATCCAAAGCAGAGAACATGGACAGAGAATAGAAATCAAAAGCAATAAAATGAAAAGCATGGAATGTCATTGCAAAGCAAAGAAAGTTGTGTCCAAGAAGCAGATTGTTATTGCATCATTCATGTGTAAACAGGGTGAGGAAATAGTCATACATGGCAATTAGAAGAACAAGAGAAATCAATGGAAAACTTACTAAAAGTGTACTTGTTGAAAACCTTAAAATATTTTCCCCACATGGGGTGTTAGGGAGGGGAGGTGGAGTTCAAGCTGTGTGTTGGAGAAAAGGACACGCACCATACGTGGGGGTACTTGGCACTTGTGTGGAAGAGACAGGGCATGTGTAGGGAGAAGTCTCAAGCCATCATAGCTCCACTTCTTAGTTCTAGACTCAGAAACTAGCATCCCATCACTAGTTCTCCATTTACTTTGCGAATTATGGTTAGTCACGGACTTGTTATGGAACCCATTATGGAGCCGAGTCAT
This sequence comes from Picea engelmannii, assembly GCA_009831015.1. Classification (NCBI taxonomy): domain Eukaryota; kingdom Viridiplantae; phylum Streptophyta; class Pinopsida; order Pinales; family Pinaceae; genus Picea; species Picea engelmannii. The sequence goes on from ML780237.1 coordinate 106,335, forward strand.
GACTGCAGTGTGGACATTCAAAGGAAGTGGTAGGCTTCGTCACCGTATCGTTGGAAATGGTATTTGGGGCCAAGGCTTTCTCCTTGTCCACAGATATCAGTTATAAGTGTTATGATTGGAGATTGGAGGAAAGGCATCACAGTCTGTCCTAGTCCGCTGCTCAGGGATTTGGCTCTAGGCTTCAACCTGTCGGTTCTTGGTTTTGTAGCTATGGGTTCTGGCCCATTGGTTTGTTGATGGATGCCTAGGATAGCAGGCAACAAGGAATTTGAGGTCAGGTTTATGGATGAGGAAACGGCCCAGGGGGTGCGGTGAGGTAGACCAAGAAAATGCAAGAATACTTCGCCACCTGAGATAGGACCCTCGAGGTAAAGGTTAAGGTAGAAATTGCCCCCGACACTGGTAGTTGTGGAGGTGATGCAGAGATTTTTCGGGGATTTTCCGAGGGTCATAACTTTTGACTTGGTTATCCATTTGGGCTAAAATTTTACGGGAAGTTGCGTCTCGAAGAGTTCACTGCCGTGCCGATTGGATGTATCCGATTGGACATCATTTCGACACTTTTTCAGGGCCAAATTCCTTCATATAAGGCCTCAAATTGGGGTTTTAGTGTTTTTACAAGAATTATTAATTTTTCAATTATCAGTTATCTCTTAGTTTATGAGCTTAATCAGAAAAACGAGTTGACAAATAGTGTCACACTAGTTAGCTCTTGGTTGGTGGTCAATTTTAGAGTCATGCGAGAATTTTCTAAATTTAGCTGTTTTTCTAAAAAAACAGTTGTTTTTCTAAAATTAGTTGTTTTCGAAAATCCCGGATAGTAGTTATAAGGAGTTGAACTTCGATTGTAATAGTTAGGATGGAGAAGGAATAAAAGAGAGTTATTTTTCCATTCTCTTGTGTTTTCATGGTTTATTTGATCTTGTGAATGAATCTAAGGCTATCACCATGGATTCTCGACAATTGTCAAGCATAAGGTGGAATATATTGAGAACAAGGTAAGGAAGAAAAGAGGCTAAACCTCCAGTGACCAAATTGATGCAGAATTAATACCTTGGATTCCAAATACCGGATTTTCAAAGAGCAGGGATACTAAATATCTGAGGATGGTGGACTTATACCAGCATATCAAGACATTCACTGCATTGGCCATTGAAGGATAGGGAACTCGGCACAAGGAAATCCTTAACAAACTAGACCAATTAGACCAAAAGTATGAAAAGACATTCACTGCATTGGCCATTGAAGGATAGGGAACTCGGCATAAGAAATCCTTAACAAACTAGACCAATTAGACGAAAAGTATGAAAATTTGATCAATGTCATATGGGATTTAGAAGTTGGGAGTGAGGAGCCAAAGGAGGTATGGAAGACCACAAGGGAAAAAGAAGAGGATCAGAGAGGGAGAATGATGAAAGAAAATAGAAAGAGGAAGCTACCAGCACCCCACAGGAAGGGGTAACTTCCCCAATCTATATCCATGTGGACTCCGACTCTAAATCTATTAGCTTCTGCTCCTCCAAGTCAAGCTGTTATGTTTTGTTTTTTGTTGTTATCATAGCGCTGATGAAACAAGCTCTAAGAAGTTATGATTTAGGTCTAGGTGGTAAGCTATCCTTTTCAATTCTCGGTATTTTGGTAAATCCCCACAAGAAGAAAGACATATCTTAGAACAACTCCACTATTTTTTGATAACTGTAGTTCAGTTTCCCTTCGGAGTTGTCTACAGCATGGACAACAGTAAATTTTCCGGTACATTATTAATACGTATAATAGCTAAATTACAAAAAAAAATCAATATTTTAAAATCTTTGAAGAAAATCTTATTATCTGAATAATGTAATGAACAAAACAATTCATTAGTGAAACATCCATAAAGAAGAGGGACAAGAGCCCACCAAAATAATGTCCAAAGGATAAAAATAACATTTAATAAGAAAGAATGGTACAAGATAATGATTGGTGGTGAAGAACACCGTCCTTACGTGCTATCTAAGAGACACGTCCACACTAAGGGAAGCAATTGAAGAAATGAGACAAAAAGATCTTCAAAGTTTTAAACAATATTGTCACATTTCATAAGGATCAATCCATCATCGATTGATATTTTTTGGAATTGCTTGTTGATGAGATTTTCGAATGAAACTTCTTTGGTTATGGTTCCTGATAAGTTGACAGCTAAGTCACCTGACACGGGGACACGAGACACGGAGTGTAGATTTTTGAGGAACTATGAAGGCTGCCCAACAGGTCTGTCTTTGACCCTTTGTTGGGCTCTAAGTTTAGTCAACCAAATCTGTCCTTGCTGCTGTTTTAGGACGGAAAACAGGTCTGTTTAATTCTGCCAAGAATTCTGCCTTCAACTGATGTTATATGCTCTTTTAAGGTGCCCTTGCAAGTAGTTTTAGTAATTGAATGTTAGTACATGCAAACCTCAAAACATATATCACTCCTCTAGGATCTTAACAAGCTCCTACTGCTGATTTAAACACTAAGCATACATGAAATTTGAACACAAGTATTTTTGGTCCACATGACCTTGGATAAAACCCCCCCGGGGAAAACCAGTTTAGAATGAAAGTGTATATATGTGATGTATCAAGCATGGAATACAACAAGTAAACAAATACAATGGAACCTGTACAAGTAGCAAGCTCCTCTCAAGCTTGGCTAGAAGGTTCCATGAAGAATGGGCCCAAGCAAGTGCGCCCTCTCTCCTTTGTTGCCTATTCCACTGAACTGATGCGCCCTTGATCCTCCCTTGGCCGATGAAGAAACCCTTGCATACAAACAAGCTCTTGTATGTTGCCTCAACATTGAACCACGCAGATCTGCAATAGCTCAAGAACTACCAGTGCCTGCTAAGCTTGCGCCCTCCTCCAAGAGTGCGCCCTCCACCAAGCAAGAACTCTAACCACAAAACAATGAGGACCCAAGCATCCTTGCGCCCTCCATGAATGATGGCGCTCAAGCTTCCCTCATCCAATGCTCCCATTCTCCTCTCAATGCTCCTCTCCAAACTCTCCAAGTGAACAAATGAGTGAATGAGCCTCCAAATGCCCTATGCGCCCCTCTTGAACCATCCATAAGGAAACCTAGAGATCAATGGCCTAGATCACTCCTAGCCATCTCTAATCAATGGGTGAGATCATCTCAAAAGAATCTCACTTACAAACCCACTTTGGGTTAAGTTTCCTAAGTTCACTTTATGTCCCTCAATTCACCCACAAAGTGAATTAATTGTCACTTTTGCCTTAAGTAACAAATTCCACCTTTTTGACTTGGGATAAAGTCAATGTGAAATTAGACATAAAGTACAAGGTACATAGGTAAAAATATTTCCCTTTTGTGGTTAGAGACCCACAACCACAAGGGGACCACTTCCCAAGGTACCCAAAATTCAACACGAAGGACATGGAAATACGAGTATCCGACACGGGCATGGCGACACATACAAAAATGAAATAATTAAACTGTAAACATTTACATGATGATGATACAAATTCAATCATACAACTAGTACTAACTTAGTAACTACTAAGTTATTAACTTACTAACATAAATGATGACATCGCCAACTCAACACTGTTGTCCAAACCCATATCATCAGGAAACACATCCCACATCTTTGTCTTTCCCTTCAACCACTCTTCTCTCTGCCCAGTTCTTGCATATAAGACAGAGGTTGGTGTGCACATACACCACTAAGTCACTTGACACGGTGACAAAGAGAAGAGTTCAACAGAAGAGTTTATACTTGAGTGAAGGGTACATTTTTACTGGGGTCGCGACAAAAGAGTTCAACGATCAATGCCACCAACATCGAGGTACATAAAGGGCTTGGTGCCCTTGATTAAATGCCAGTTCCATACCCTCATACATGATAGAATCTAGTGGAAACATTGCAATCCTGCCAATCTTGAAATCATGAAAACCGTTAAGTCTGTTGAATTTTGAATGGGACCTAAAATTCTACTTTCTCCATATGAAGTCTAATGAGGTTGGAACCACTCTCAAACATCCTGAAACAATTAATGGTAATGTTAAAAATTTAAGTAAAAGGATGAAAATGAAAGATACAGGAGAATGTCACTTTTACCATTAATTACTAGGGTGGGTGAAATGGAGGGGGTCGAGACCTCTTTAAATAGCATTAGTAAGGACAAATAACCCTTAGTTGCACATCGAAACACCTCACAGCTGCAACTTGCATGAGAAATCATGAGCCAGGGTCCTTTTCTGAGCAGGACATGTGTTTTGTTTTTAGGACACACGCTGTGAACATGACACGTTCTAAACAAGTGTCGGACACGAATTAGGTCGAATCGTGTCTGACACATTGGACATGCGACACAGCAAGGGGTTTGGACGCGTCATGTGACTTAGGTCAACAGTGATAAGACTTTGAACTCACACAACACTTCACTAGGGTGTAGCGAACTTGACCCATGCACTATAGGCCCGTTGTGATAACGCTAGAAGGGTAGACGCCCCTAGGTGAGACACCTCATCTCTTGCTAAGTCACAAGTTATTGGTATATCTGGCTTGCGAGCTATTGGATATACTCTTGGGTTATAGTGGCAGCCAGTAGGTTTGATCTCGGGCCTAGCCCGGATCACTCTAATGAGTTACTAATTTCCCATGGTTAAAAAAAACAAAACTTGACCCGTGCACACACAAGTGGATCAAAGCCCACCCCCATGTCTTTCAATTTTAAACCAGTGGGCAAGGTTCAATTCTGATGAGGGTTGTTCCTAAAGCCGTGGGGTCACCTTGAGGTAGTGGTCAAACGTGTGGTTTGCACCCAGAGAGACTATAATAAATGATCTTATGACCCATGCACACATAAGTGTATTAAAACCCACCCCCATGTCCTTCAAATTCTTAAGCCTTGAGGGTTAACTCAAACGGTCCTGAGCCAAATGTGAGATCTCTCCCCCAAGTTGGGATGTTCATAGGTTCGACTCTCTCAATCCCCTCGAGGTTAAATGCTTGGAACTTAGGTATCAATAGTTTACCCTGTTTACCATCCATGGATCATGGGGAAGTTCTTGGAGGGTTTTCCGCAAGGTTTTCCTTGGAAAAAAAGGGTGTCAGCAAACTAACATCTATGCAAAGTTTGATGATCATACTAGAGCAATGGCTTCTATGATTGGGGTCACAATCAAGGTCATTTCAATAATTCTCTTCTTTCATCTTAGAATCAGGGCTACAATATTAGACTTCCATGAGGTTGTTCACCGATATCTTTAATGGATAGTTCAATGGATTTAACAATCGACAAAATTATTTCAGTAGCCACAGATTTATCTTCAAATAAAATGTGATCTGTAGATGACTCTTTGTCAACAAATTGTGCTTGATATTTAGAATGCAACTCTTTCCCTTTCTTTATTATTATGACTTCTACAAGTAAAGGTTGATTTTGATTTCTTGAATGAGTAATTTCCTTATATTTGTCTAATAAAACCATATCAATGTTTTGCCACTGATTCTCTTGAACTTCTTGTTTTCGCTCATCCTGTTGTTGTGATTCCTGGTCACATTCAGTTGTGACATCTTGTAGAATTGGTGGTGCTTGATCCCTGACTTTGTAAGTTATAAATCATTATCTCTAATTCTCGTAATCATTTTTTGAATCTATTTTCCTTATTAACTGCTCTTCCAATTTACATTGTAGTTCATGCACTTCATACTGAAGATCTTCATTACCATTCTTGAGATCTTTCATTTTCTCTGATCAAACTTCATTTATCTTCTGATGGTTTACTACTTCTCATTTTAGACGATCAACTTCCCTAGCAATGAATTTGTTTTCACCTTGTAAATTGATTGTTTCAAAAAATTCCTCAAAAAAATTCACTCCAAGCTCCACCAAATCTTTTTGCAATTATTCACATTGTTTCATAAACATTTCCATCATTTATGCTAAGGTGTGTTGAAAGGTCCAGGCTAAACTTGCAGAATAGTCTAAGGCCCATATCTGATCAGTGATGGGTTTTAGCTTATGATGTTGTTGTAACCAGACATTATTACCCGCTTGAAAATGATGTGGAGTCTGGTGTCTGTCTTGAATAGTTTTGTATTTAGCCTGTGTCCAAGAATTTCAGGAACCTGAAATATGGACTTAATTATTTCCATGTAATCAATTTTCCAAGAATTATCTGGAAGTCCTAAAAATTGAGAAAAAAAATGACAACCCTTCCTACCATCTCGGGACCAGAATTGAACTCTGAAAAACCACCCAGCTCCTACTTTCGAGGAGAAGATTCTACTTTTTCCTCTGTAGTTGATGAAACAGAACCCAAGTAGTTGGGAGGACACGTGTCTCAAACCCACCAGTGGAAAGTGCAATTTGGGACTGGTTACAGCTAAAAATAAGAGTTCCGAGACTCAGCTTTAAGAAAATTCTTCACAGAATAACAGTTCAAAAAATTCGTAGGCATCATGTATCTGCATGCAAGCTCGGATTCCAAACTCAAATCACACATTATATTAACTGGGAATTTGGAAAATTGATTTCCAGTTGCAAAATGAAGGTAGAAATGGAACCTGTTCCTGCCTAAATCCAATTGATGCTTCCCATTAAACTGAAATAATAATATGTTGATTCCTTCATATAGAAAAAAATAGCAGAATAGATGAATTGAGTATGTACCACCAGAAGATGCTTCATTCGCCTGAGATGTGCAGATACAACGACGACCCCAATGTACAGCAGGAGGGTGACTTCTGATAATAAAATTCATGTTGGTGTTGGAGGAATATCGGTGCCATGTTTGAGGAGGTCTGAGAGTTAGAGAAGGGTTTAGCAGCAGCCATCTGTTGGCACACACGAGAGCATTGCTTCCCAACATTATGGCGCCCCCTCTCGCCGCGCCAGATACAGGTGACATATGGTGATGAGGCGATGGTGCTATCTCTGTTGAATACCTGCCTATCCACAACCTTAATGAATGTGAATGTGAAAATGCCTCAAAGGCAATGGTGCTATCTCTGTTGAATGCCTGCCTATCCAAAAGCTGAATGAATGTGAATGTGAAAATACCTCAAAACCTTTACCGTCATTACCTCTTGCGAAATACCTCCCCCGGATTTATTTTTTGGTCCTACTTTTCCAGTGTGATATTTGCAAGACAATTTAAACTCAATATTTTTTATATGTTTCCATGTGGGAAATTTGTAAGACAATTTAAACTGATAGCGTATGTCTAGACAATTTAAATTAATAGCGTATATCTAGACAATTTAAACTAATCGCGTATGTCTACACAATTTAAACTAGATAAGACAATTTAAACTAAATAGCGTATGTCTACATCTTTAATTTAAACTAAATATCTTTCTTTAATTTAAACTATGTTTAATTCTTTTATTAACCATTAAATCTATCTTAATTTAGATAAATTATTAATCATTATATTTGTTTTAACTTCTGATTTATCAAAGGTTGAGATAGATTAAATGTTTCAAAGTGTAAATTTTTTTGAAATCGCATAAAGTAAAAAGGTTTGGTATTTTAAAATATAATGCACTTAACATGTAATTTCTTTGAGTTATTTTTATTAAAAAATATAATAATAATTGTCACATATGTATTTATATAATAATAATAATAATCTATTTTTAAGGTCACGGTCAAGCCATACCAAATTGGTGTATGAGACCCCGTATTTGTGGGACAAGGGACCCTCCTCCCTGTAGCGATTTCACTGGTAAAGTCTACGGAGGTATACATACCCTACCTCCCTCTGGATTTGAACTTGTAACCTCTTAAGAGGAAACACATGTTCTTAACCATTAGGCCCACTCAGACTGTATACAAAATCTTGAAAAGCACTTCTCAATACAAAAAAAATATTGAATTTGGGTTCACATTGTATCTTTTTTTTTAATTCATAAGACAACCAGGGTTTAGCTTTGGCATCAAAGCTTATTCACTGAAGATCTTTTTCATTAGTTAAAAAAAATATGAAAAAGAAAATGGCTTTTGAAATTTAAATTTGAGGCAATAGGTTTAGTGGGGCATTTTAAACTCTTGTGATTTAGGAATTAAAATTTAAAAAAAAAAAATAGAAATAAATGTGTGAGTGTGTGTTTTAAAAATGTATATTGTTAGTCAATTTTTTGTTGTTGTACTTAAGTCGTTCTCTCTCTCAATTCATCATTGATGTTCATCTTGTATCTTAAGGTTTTCATCTTCTTTGTTCGAATAGTGCCTTTAAAGCAAAACTTCCTTGAGCAATACAAGGAGAAGGCATGATAGAAGGGCAAAATTTGTCATTCTTCCTCTCCTAGTTAACCCTATTGCCTCCAAATTCAAAGAACTTTGAGCTCAATTTGGCAAAAAAGTGTAAGCATTCGTTCATTCTTGGATCGAAAACTTTTATTTTTTTAGGGAAAAGAATGGGGATGGAAACCCGAGTACTACTTAAAGCCCTAAATTATTAACTATATTATTAGATTTATTAGTTAACTGAGTTAGTGGAGTTGTTCCCCTTAAGGGTACTATTCCTCTAGTTATGTGTGTGTGTTAATTTTGAAATGTACCTTATATGAGTGGTTAATTACTAATAAATGTTTTATTAGCACGCATATTCGATCGTAAACAACTATGCAAATGCGAAATTAAAAATCAATAAAATATGGAAATGAAAGGAAACAAGCATTAAAATGCTATCAAATCACAATTAATTTGTTATATGCTAGGAAAATAATTTGTCGTAAGACCTAAATCTAACAAATCTCATATAATTAATTAATGAACCTGTTAGCACATAAAGTTGTCATGGGTCATATGTAGTTATTGTTAAGACCTAGGTCTACACCTCTGTCGGGTCGCTCTTTTTTGCATGCCTTCCTATAAGTTTTTCCTCTTCTAGTTGATAAAGTAAGGTCGGTCAAGTATGTTGTATGCGCAGGGAAAAACTATGAGCAAAATGCAGCGTTCAAAGCAATCATTTTCGGGTTTGAAATACAAACAGGCAGTGGGTTCAATTTCCAGTCGTCAGATCAATGGTGCATATCAATCTCGCTACGAACAAGCATCTTCGCATTGCAGGGATCGGGAAGGAAATTATAGTTTGTGCAAGTCATGAGCCCGCAATCGCTCAGGATCATTGATCTTCAAGCAAGGGACACATGTCGAGAGATCTCGTACTCCTGGAGGAAGCAAGCAAAAACTGAGTGAGTAAAGGACTCCTGAGGACCCGTGTTAATGTTTATGCTATTATTATAGTTCTTTGCATTTCAATAGATAACAACAACATAAGAACAAGATCACTGAGAAACACACATTCACAAGAGACACAACATTTATCCTGGGAAACCCTCTAGGGGAAGAAAACCCAGCAAAACTTCCTTAATATAGATAGCCAATACAATGCCAAGAGATTTATATGCTAAAACAAAAAGTCTTCTCCAAGATATGCGCCACTCTCTCTCTCCTTTGCCGGTAACAGATCAAAACTTGTCTCTCAAACTGAGCAAGTGAGTTGTGATCAAATGAGGCGCTAGCCTCCTTTATTTATACAAGTTCTGGCACGTGTGAAGTGTCTCTTCACTGGGGCCGACTTCTCAATCTGGGTGGGTAAACCCACCTTTATTATATTTTTGGGTCTCTTAATTAATTGTTGGGGCCGACTTCTTATTATGCCTATTACAATTGTCTTTTGACCAATCCGCAAAAGGGGATTTGGTCCTATTACAATATCTGACATGATCAATCCACAATGGGGATTGATCCTATGAATAAAATATCAATAATAATAAGAATACTCTTTGCAGTTACATTATTTCAACACTCCCCCTTAACAAGAAGGGTATTCTTCAGCAGCATCATGCGAGAGAGAGAAGACAACATCATCAACAACATCAGGTGGGTGGACAGCATCATCAATATCATCTTGGCTGGCGTATCTATAAATCATCGGAAGTGTTCTTCATCGACAACATCGTCATTCTCGAAAGAATGCCATCATCATCTGCATCAATATGTATCAGTATAAAAAATGATACCTCATCACAGCACTAAGCTGGCCCATCACAGTACTAGACTAGCTCTATGTCACAGTTGTTAAGCTGGTAGCTCAGTGCAAGTCACATCTTGCTTTACGTCTAACAACTAGGTCAGAAGCAAGGTATACATCATCTTGCTTTACATCTAACAACTGGGTCAGAAGCAAGGAACACATCATCTTGC
>ML780237.1:120918-137701 GCA_009831015.1 Picea engelmannii
AATTCTGAGATTCTGGAGAAGTATTCCTGAATCATTTCTCCTTTCTGCATCCTTGTATTCTTCAGTTGAGTTCTAAGATTCATCTTCTGGTTTATGTTCTTTCCTTCATATAGTCTGGTCAAGGCATCAAACATTTCTTTCAGGGACTTCTTGGATGACACATAAGGGATCAGATGGTCCTTGATTGAATCTGCAATGATTCTTTTGGCCCTTATTGTGTCCTTTTGATGCTTTGTCTTTTCTGCGGCATCGTCGGGTTCCGGTACTTCGTTTTTTACGAATCTTGCTAGGTCATTCTCTTCAAGAATGATGCAAATCCTATACTTCCAGGCACGGAAGTTTTCCACTCCTTCTAACTTGTCAACAAGCTTAATGCTTGCAGACATCTTTACCTGGAGCTAGGAAAATGACTGAAAAATGCAAGTGCTCAAAATCAAAAGCTGAACTTACCAAGAGATGCACTTGGCTGAGGCGAGCTGCCCGGTGTGTTTGGATATGAGAAAATCCAAAATTTTCCCCTTCAAATCTGATCTGCAGATTTCTGGACAGGTGCTTCTGGTACTTTTGGTACTGGTTTTCTGGTACTTCTAGTACTTTTGTGAAACTAGGGTTTCACTTTCTGGGAGATCCATCCACTGAAAAGGTGCGCTGAAGGTGCCAAAATGATCCTTCCTTCAGGTTGGCTCTGATACCATGTTAATGTTTATGCCATTATTATAGTTCTTTGCATTTCAATAGATAACATCAACATAAGAACAAGATCACTGAGAAATACACATTCACAAGAGACACAACATTTATCCTGGGAAACCCTCTAGGGGAAGAAAACCCAGCAAAACTTCCTTAATATAGATAGCCAATACAATGCCAAGAGATCTCTATGCTAAAACAGAAAGTCCTCTCCAAGATATGCGCTACTCTCTCTCTCCTTTGCCGGTAACAGATCAGAACTTGTCTCTCAAACTGAGTAAGTGAGTTGTGATCAAATGAGGCACTAGCTTCCTTTATTTATACAAGTTCTGGCACGTGTGAAGTGTCTCTTCACTAGCAGGGCCGACTTCTCAATCTGGGTGGGTAAACCCACCTTTATTATATTTCTGGGTCTCTTAATTAACTGCTGGGGCCGACTTCTTATTCTGCCTATTACAATTGTCTTTTGACCAATCCGCAAAAGGGGATTTGGTCCTATTACAATATCCGACATGATCAATCCACAATGGGGATTGATCCTATGAATAAAATATCAATAATAATAAGAATACTCTTTGCAGTTACATTATTTCAACAACCCGAAGCCTGGAGTTCATCTATACCATCCATCAACGAGGACATGCGTCGCCATATCTATCACTTTGGAGACTTAGCATTCCAGAAGGTTTATGGAGCGAAGCACTAGAGCAAGAATTTCCCGAAGTTCCGAAGTGAATCTCGATCGTCCAAATCAAGAGGACACGTGGAGGCACATCTCTCACTTTGGAGATACGACACTCCGGAGGATTGTAAGAGCTATGCATTGAAAAGGCATGAAGCCCGAACTCTCGAAGTGAATCTCGACCATCCAAATCAAGAGGCCACGCGACGCCAGCTATAACACTTCTGAAATACAACACTTCAGAGGACTGCGCGAGCAAGCTGAAGAAAAACTTTTGAAGCCCGAACTCCCGAAGTGAATCTCAGTCGTCCAAAACAAGAGGACACATGGAGGCAAATCTCTCACTTCGAAGATACGACACTCCAGAGGATTGTAAGAGCTATGCATTGAAAAGGCCCGAAGCATGAACTCTTGAAGTGAATCTCGGTCGTCCAAATTAAGAGGCCACACGGCGCCAGATCTAACACTTCGAAAATACGACACTTTGGAGGATTACACGAGCAAGAAAAAGAAAAACTCTCGAAGCCCAATCTCCCAAAGTGAATCTCGGTCGTCCAAAACAAGATGACATGTGGAGGCATATCTCTCACTTCGAAGATATAACACTCCAGAGGACTGTAAGAGCTATGCATTGAAAGTGCCTGAAGCCCAAACTCCTGAAGTACTTTTGAACCGTTGATCTTTGCAGTAAGAAGCAGGGTCCATCCAAGAGCGGCGTGTGGCAACAAAAGCAGGGCTTTCCCAAATCGTAGATTGCAGCAGATCGACGGCCACATTTTATTGCAGGGACGAACATGCTTGAATGTTAAAATTCTAGAGCGGTACCGCAATAAAAACCATGGTATAGCGGAAGAGGTATGTGGAAGATGGTGGTGAATTGCAGGGAGCTAAGCAATGTGGATCCAAACTGCCCTTGGCAGCCTCCACAATCACATGCTTATATAGGGCCCAATTCGAGAGTAGTGCGTGGCAACAAACTAGGCGTTAGGCCTTGTCCTGATCCCAAGGAGAAGTCAGTCAATGAAAGAAGGATCGGTGGTTGAATCATCGATTACCTCCTTAAATGGAAGCATGGGAGGGTTGGCCGAGGAGACAAAATACTGTAGGTCTGAAGTACCACAGAGGGCAGTTTTTCCTGCACTCCCATACTAACTAGAGTTTCCTTCTGACAGAAGGAACAGGACAGACAAGAGAAGACACACGACACTGGAGAAGAGGCGCCCAAGCAACAAGATATACCTACGGTTTTGATTATAAATACATTGGAGGAATGATATGAAAGGAGGAGCGGGGTTCAGGCCCAAGACCAGAGGAGGTTTTGAGAAACGTTTATGAATGTGTATTTCAGCTTGTAAGCCGGAGGGGCATGTAGTTGTAAACTGTATTGTTATTGACGATTCATATGAGTTGTTTCATCAGACTTCTCCTCTATGTTCTATTCTTCATCTTGTATGAACGTATTGCGGATTTTAAGGATTAAAATTTGCCTTTGGTTGATAGATTCATGATGCAGTAGTGGATCTCCTGTAAGCTTGCCTATAAATCATTGTTTATTGTTCAAACACGTCTAAATTCTCTTTCCAGAGAGGATCTTTGCTTAGCAAACATTCATCTTTGTGTTATTCTCCTATTCATCTCTTCATCATTATACAAATCTTTTATCTGATAGGGAGCTTAAATGCCTTCGATGAGCAGACTGTTTATGACTCCATAGTGAAATGGTCCATCATTGATCTGCAGTGATATCTATTGTCTTTTCCTTTCTTTAAAGTCTTGTTGATCCACCTACTCAAACCATTTTAATCCATTTACGTTTTGATGGGTACTCGACTTATCCTTTTGCAGTCTAAGGGTGATTCTCAATGCTAACATTAATGGTGCCGCTGTCAAGGATGAAAGTGAAGATATCTTCCCTGGGAGAACGACAACGAAGAGATCCAGTTTTAGATGGTGAACTGAAGCTGGACACATTGTTTTGATTGCTCATCTTTCACCATAGTTACTCCATCGTTCAGAAATCTATTGGCGACTCCACTGGTTTGAGACAAATTTAATGGCTATGGAAGCTATCATGGCCAAGAGGTTTGCCCCACTCAATTTCTTAGCCATAGCTGGTTATCCACATCCTGTGCCTCAAATTGATGAAATGAGGGTGAGAAGGACAGCCCTGATGAGCATGTTCTGGAATTTCATGCTTTAATGCAGCAGCTTGACATCCAACATGAAGACATATGTATGAAGTTGGTTATGTACTCTCTTCAAGGAGATGTTCGTGTGTGGTATCATTCTCTTGAACCTTCTAGCATTTCTTCACTCAAAGAGTTTCATTAAGCTTTCAATATTCATTGTCAAAAGTTTTATTCCTCTGAGTTGATTTGTCATAGTTGTTGTGAAGAGTATAAAGATTGTGTTCAGGATATAATTGATTCTTATGAAGGTTGTGATAATGAAGAAGATGCCTTGGATGAGGAATCAACTCTTTCTCTTCCCTATTCATCTACATCAGATGAAAAATTTGTTTGTGGTTTTAATAAGGAAAATGCAGAAATTGAGTTTGTTATGGAAACTGATACTCTTTATAGCCATGTCTATAAAAGACCTAGATATGAGCAACCTATCTTTGACTCATATGGTGATGATAAGATTTTGCTTCTTGGATTGAATCTCGAACAACAACATGTTTTTGACAATGAAGAACAATTTTCTCATGTTGGGCAGAAAATATCTCTTGATATGTCATTCGAGACTCCTCCTTTATTTGATCATTAAGGAGATAGTGATAAAGATGCTGAGGTATTTTTTTGTCCTGGAATAAAAAATCATTAGCAGTCAGCCTTCTGATGAAAATGAAAACTTTTACCAAGAGTAACATCCATTCATTGATATACATGAGGAGATTTCTTTCAATCAGCTAGCAAATGTTTTCAGAGAAGATAAAAGGAGAGTGGATCAAGAGCCTGCATCAACCATTCATTCACCTGTACTGGCAACAGACATTCAACCATATATGAGCAGCTGTAAAGCAGAGCAGGTTTTCTGTTATCAACCCAATAAGTTTTATCACCTATTTTATGACTCTATAGGGGAGTACATGGAATTACATTTCCTCAATGTATTGAAGACGTCAAGCTTTGTTATACCTTCAAAATTGAGAGGAAATCTGAAAAATGTAATTAATTTCTTGTCACAGTTTGATTATTTCTTGTTGATCAAGGGCAGAGTAAGAAATTTTTCAGTAAGGAAGTTACTTGGGTGGCTTTGGTGGAAGTTTGTTTTCACCTGAGTATTGTAAAGGTCAGTTGGAGTAGGGTCTTGTATGTAAATAAGCGCATGTGCAAGATTTTCAGTTTTCAGTTTGCTTTTAGCATTTAAATAAGTGACCCCATAGCCCTAGGATAAGACACTGAAGCTGCTTGTTCTTGGAAGTTCAGAGGGAGCATCCCATCCCCTGTGGAGCCAATGTTAGCACATAAAGTTGTCATGGGTCATATGTAGTTATTGTTAAGACCTAGGTCTACACCTTTGCTAAGTCTCTCCATTTTGCATGCCTTCCTATAAGTTTTTCCTCTTCTGGTTGATAAATTCAGGCCAGTCAAGTATGTTGTACGCACGGGGAAAAACTATCAGCAAAATGCAGCGTTCAAAGCAGTCCTTTTCGGGTTTGAAATACAAGCAGGCAACGGGTTCAATTTTCAGCCGTCATATCAACGGTGCATATCGATCCTGCTACGAACAAGCATCTTTGCATTGTGGGGATCGAGAGGGAAATTAAAGTTTCTGCAAGTTGTGAGCCCGCAATCGCTCAGGATCATTAATATTCAAGCAAGGGACACATGTCAGGAAATCTCGTACTTCAGGAGGAAGCAAGCATAAACTGAGTGAGTAAAGGACTCCTGAGGACCCGAAGCCCGTAGTTCATCTTGAGCATCCATCAACGAGGACATGCATCACCGGATCTATCACTTCAGAGACTTAACACTCCAAAAGGTTTACGGAGTGAAGCACTAGAGCAATAATTTCTCGAAGTCCCAAAGTGAATCTCGACCGTCCAAATCAAGAGGACACGTGGAGACAAATCTCTCACTTCAGAGATATGACACTCCGAAGGATTGTAAGAGAAATGCATTGAAAAGGCCTGAAGCCCAAACTCTTGAAGTGAATCTCAATCGTCCAAATCAAGAGGCCATGTGGTGCTAGATCTAACGCTTCGGAAATACGACACTTCGAAGGATTGCACAAACAAGCAGAAGAAAAACTCCTGATGTGAATCTGGTTTTCCAAAACAAGAGGACATGTGGAGGCAAACCTCTCACTTTGAAGATATGACACTCTAGAGGATTGTAAGAGCGAGTTATGCATTGAAAAGTTCTGAAGCCCGAACTCCCGAAGTGAATCTGGGTCGTCCAAATCAAGAGGCCACGTGACGCCAAATCTAACACTTCGAAAATATGACACTTCGGAGGATTGCATGAGCAAGCAGAAGAAAAACTATCGAAACTTGAACTCCCGAAGTGAATCTCGACAGTCCAAAACAAGAGGACACATGGAGTAGGATATATCCCTTCAGAGATACGACACTCCAGAGGATTGTAAGAGTTATGCATTGAAAAGGCTCGAAGCCCGAACTCTCGAAGTAATTATGAACCGTTGATCTTTGCAGCAAGAAGCAGGGTCCATCCAAGAGTGTCCCATGGCAGAAAAAGCAATGTTGTCCCAAATCACAGATTGCAACAGATTAATGACCACATTTTAATGCGAGGACGGAACATGCTTGAACATTAAAATTCTAGAGCAATCCCACAATCGAAACCATGGTATAGCGGAAGAGGTACATGGTAGTTAGTGGTGAATTGTGGGGAGCTAAGTGGTGTGGATCCAAACCGCCCTTGCCAACCTCCACAATTACGTGCTTATATAGGGCCCAGTCCGAGAACAACGTGTGGCAACAAACTAGGCGTTGGGCCTCGTCCTGGTCCCGAGGGGAAATCAGTCAATGAAAGAAGGAATGGTGGTTGAATCGTCGATTACCTCCTTAAATGGAAGCATGGGGGGTCTGGCCGAGCAGACAGAAGACTGCCAATCCGAAGTACCACAGAGGGCAGTTTTTCCTACACGTCCATACTGACCAGAGTTTCCTTCTGAAAGAAGTAACAGGACAAACAAGAGAAGACACACGACACTAGAGAAGAGGTGCCCAAGCAACAAGATATGCCTACAGTTTTGATTATAAATACATCAGAGAAATGATATGAAAGGAGGAGGGGGGTTCAGGCCCAAGACAAGAGGAGGTTTTGAGAAACATTTATGACTGTGTGTTTCAGTTTGTAAGCCGGAGGGGCATGTAGTTGTAAATTGTGTTGTTATTGAAGATTCATATGAGTTGTTTCATCATATTTGTCTTCTATGTTCTCTGTTCTATTCTTCATCTTGTTTTAACATATCGCAGATTTTAAGGATTAAAATTTGCCTTTGATTGATAGATTCATGATGCGGTAGAGGATATGTTGTAAGCTTGCCAATTTATCCTTGTTTACTATTCAGACACATTAAATTCTTTTTGCACAGAGGATCTTTGCTTAGCGAACATTGGTCTTTATGTTATTCTCCTATTCTTCTCTTCATCACTATACAAATATTTTGTCTAATAGGGAGCTTAAATGCCTTCGATGAGTAGATTGTTTATGACTCCATAACCCAATGGTCCATCACTGATCTGCAGTAATATCTGTTGTCTTTTCCTTTCTTTAAAGTCTTGTTGATCCACCTACTCAAACCATTTTAATCCATTTACATTTTGATGGGTATTGGGCTTATCCTCTTGCAGTCTGAGGGTGATTCTCAGTGCTAACATTAATGGCATCATTGCTGGTAACGGAAGTGAAGATATCTTCCCTGGGAGAATGACAATGAAGAGATCCAGTTTTAGATGGTGAATTGAAGCTAGACACATTGGTTTTATTGTTCATCTTTCACCATGGCAACTCCACTAGTTTTAGACAAATTAAATCGCTATGGAATCTATCTTGGCCATGAGGTTTGCCCCACTCAATTTCTCATCCATAGATAGTTATCCACATCCTGTGCCTCAAATTGATGAATGGCAAGCTATGCTGCAAAGATTTTATGAGGGTGAGAAGGACAGCCCTAGTGAGCATGTTTTGAAATTTCATGCTTTGATGCAGCAACTTGACATCCAACATGAAGACATAAGTATGAATTTGTTTATGTACTCTCTTCAGGGAGATGTTCGTGTGTGGTATCATTCTCTTGAACCTTCTAGCATTTCTTCACTCAAAGAGTTTCATGTTGCTTTCAATATTCATTGTCAAAAGTTTTATTCCTCTGAGTTGATTTGTCATAGTCGTTGTGAGGAGTATAAAGACTGTGTTCAGGATATAAATGATTCTTATGAAGGTTGTGATAATGAAGAAGATGCCTTGGATGAGGAATCAACTCTTTCTCTTCCCTGTTCATCTACATTAGATGAAAATTTTGTTTGTTGTTTTAATAAGGAAAATGCAGAAATTGAGTATGTTTTGGAAACTGATACTCTTTATAACATCGTCTCTAAAAGACCTAGATATGAGCAAGATATCTTTGACTCATATGGTGATGATAATATATTGCTTCCTGGATTGAATCTCGAAAGGCAACTTATTTTCGACAATGAAGAACAGTTTTCTCATGTTGGGCAAAAAATATCTTTTGATATGTCATTCAAGACTCCTCCTTTATTTGATCATTATGGAGACAGTGATGAAGTTGCCGAGGAATTTTTTTCCCTGGAAGCAAAAATCATTAGCAGACAGCCTTGTGATGAAAATTGAAACTTTTACCAAGAGCAGGATGTTAGAGAGCAACATCCATTCATTGATATACATGACGAGATTTCTTGCAATCAGCTAATAGATGTTTTCAGAGAAGATAAAAGGAGAGTGGATCAACAACCTGCATCAACCATTCATTCAACTGTACTAGAAACATACATTCAACCATATATGAGCAACTATAAAGCAGAGCAGGTTTTCTGTTATCAACCTAGCAAGTTTTATCACCTATTTTATGACCTTATAGGGGAGTACACGGAGTTGCATTTCCTCAATGTATTGAAGCCTTCAAGCTTTGTCATACCTTCAACATTGGGAGGAAATATAAAAAATGTAATTAATTTGTTGTCACGGTTTTATTATTTCTTGTTGATCAATGGCAGAGTAAGAAATTTTTCAGTAAGGAAGTTACTTGGGTGGCTATGGTGGAAGTTTGTTTTCACCTGAGTATTGTAAAGCTCAGTTAGGGTAGGGTCTTGTATATAAATAAGTGCTTGTGCAAGCTTTTCAGTTTTCAGTTTGCTTTTAGAATTTGAATAAGTGACCCCATAGCCCTAGGATAAGACATTGAAGCTGCTTGTTCTTGGCAGCTCACGGGGAGCATGCCATCCCCTGTGGAGCCAATGTTAGCACATAAAGTTGTCATGGGTCATATGTAGTTATTATTAAGACCTAGGTCTACACCTCTGTCGAGTCTCTCTTTTTTGCATGCCTTCCTATAAATTTTTCCTCTTCTGGTTGATAAAGTCAGGTCGGTAAAGTATGTTGTATGCGCATGGAAAAACTATGAGCAAAATGCAGTGTTCAGAGCAATTCTTTTCGGGTTTGAAATACAAGCAGGCAACAGGTTCAATTTTCAGCTGTCAGATCAACTATGCATATCGATCCTGCTATGAATGAGCATCTTTGCATTGCGGGGATTGGGAAGGAAATTAAAGTTTGTGCAAGTTGCGAGCCCGCAATCACTCAGGATCGCTGATCTTCAAGTAAGGGACACGTGTCAGGAGATCTTGTACTCTGGGAGGAAGTAAGTAGAAATTGAGTGAGTAAAGGACTCTTGAGGACCCAAAGCTCATAGTTCATCTGGACCATCCATGGACAAGGACACATGTCGCTAGATCTATCACTTCAGAGACTTAGCACTCCGGAAGGTTTACGGAGCGAAGCACTAGAGAAAGAATTTCCCGAAGTCCCGAAGTGAATCTCGACTGTCCAAATCAAGAGAACACATGGAGGTAGATCTCTCACTCCGGAGATATGACAATCCATAGGATTGTAAGAGCTATGCATTGAAAAGGCCCGAAGCCCGAACTCCTGAAGTGAATCTCGATCGTCCAAATCAAGAGGCCATGCGACGCCAGATCTAACACTTCGGAAACATCGATTACCTCCTTAAATGAAAGCATGGGGGGTCTGGCCGAGGAGACAGAAGAATTTTAGTCTGAAGTACCACAGAGAGCAATTTTTCCTGCACTCCCATACTGACCAGAGTTTCCTTCTGACAGAAGGAACATGAAAGACAAGAAAAGACACACAACACTAGAGAAGAGGCGCCTAAGCAGCAAGATATGCCTACGATTTTGATTATAAATACATCAAAGGAATGTTATGAAAGGAGAAGGGGGGTTCAGGCCCAAGACCGGAGGAGGTTTTGAGAAACATTTATGACTGTGTATTCAAGTTTGTAAGCCGGAGGGGCCTGTAGCTATAAATTGCATTGTTATTGAAGATTCATATGAGTTGTTTCATCGGATTTGTCTTCTATGTTATTTGTTCTATTCTTCATCTTGTTTGAACATATCGCGAATTTTTGAGGATTAAAATTTGCCTTTGATTGATAGATTTCTTATGCGGTAGAGGATCTGATGTAAGCTTGCCTATTTATCATTGTTTATTGTTCAGACACATCTAAATTATCTTTACAGAGAGGATATTTTCTTAGCGAACATTCGTCTTTATGTTATTCTCCTATTCTTCTCTTCATCACTATACAAATATTTTGTCTGATAGGGAGCTTGAATGCCTTCAATGAGAATATTTTTTATGACTTCATAGCCCAAAGTTCCATCACTAATCTGCAGTGATATTTGTTGTCTTTTCCTTTATTTAAAGTCTTGTTGATCCACCTACTCAAACCATTTTAATCCATTTACATTTTGATGGGGATTGGGCTTATCCTCTTGCAGTATGAGGGTGATTCTCAGTGCTAACATTAATGGTGCCGTTGTCGGGGATGAAAGTGAAGATATCTTCCCTGGGAGAACGACAATGAAGAGATCTAGTTTTAGATGGTGAACTGAAGTTGGACACATTGTTTTGATTGCTCATCTTTCACCATGGCGACTCCATTGTTCGGAAATCTATTGGCAACTCCACTGGTTTGAGACAAATTAAATTCCTATGGAAGCTATCCTGGCTAGGAGGTTTACCCCACTCAATTTCTCATCCATAGCTGGTTATCCACATCCTGTGGCTCAAATTGATGAATGGCAATATCTGATGCCAAGATTTTATGAGGGTGAGAAGGACAACCCTAATGAGCATGTTCTTGAATTCCATGCTTTGATGCAGTAGCCTGACAACCAACATGAAGACATATGTATGAATTTGTTTATGTACTCTCTTCAGGGAGATGTTCGTGTGTGGTATCATTCTCTTGAACCTTCTAGCATTTCTTCACTCAAAGAGTTTCATGCTGCTTTCAATATTCATTGTCAAAAGTCTTATTCCTCTGAGTTAATTTGTCATAGCTGTTGTGAGGAGTATAAATATTGTGTTCAAGATATAATTGATTCTTATGAAGGCTGTGATAATGAAGAATATGCCTTGGATGAGGAATCAATTCTTTCTCTACCTTGGTCATCTACATCAGATGAAAATTTTGTTTGTTGTTTTAATAAGGAAAATGCAGAAATTGAGTTTGTTCTGGAAACTGATACTCTTTATAGCTCTGTCTCTTAAAGACCTAGATATGCGCAACCTATGTTTGAATCATATGGTGATGATAAGACATTGTTTCCTAGATTGAATCTCGAAAGGCGGCCTGATTTTGACAATGAAGAACAATTTTCTCATGTTGGGCAGAAAATATCTCTTGATATGTCATTCCAGACTCCTCCTTTATTTGATCATTATGGAGAGAGTGATGAAGATGTTGAGGTATTTTTTATCATGGAAGAAAAAACCATTAGTAGCTAGCCTTCTGATGAAAATGAAAACTTTTACCAAGAGCAGCATGTTAAAGAGCAACATCCATTCATTGATATACATGAGGAGATTTCTTGCAATCAACTAGCAGATGTTTTCAGAGAGGATAAAAGGAGAGTGGATCAACAACCTGCATCAACCATTCATTCACCTGTATCGGCAACAAACATCCAACCATATGTGAGAAGCTGTAAAGAAGAGCAGGTTTTCTATATCAACCCAGTAAGTTTTATCACCTGTTTTATGACCCTATAGGGGAGTACATGGAGTTGCATTTCCGCAATGTATTGAAGCCTTCAAGCTTTTTTATACCTTCAACATTGGGAGGAAATTCAAAAAATGTAATTAATTTGTTGTCACAATTTTATTATTTCTTGTTGATCAATGGCAGAGTAAGAAAGTCTTTAGTAAGGAAGTCACTTGGGTGGCTATGGTGGAATTTTGTTTTCACTCGAGTATTGTAAAGGTTATTTAGTGTAGGGTCTTCTCCATAAATAAGCGCTTGTGCAAGCTTTTCAGTTTTCAGTTTGCTTTTAGCATTTGAATAAGTGACCCCATAGTCCTAGGATAAGACACTGAAGCTGCTTGTTCTTGGCAGTTGATAGGGAGTATGTCATCCCTTGTGGAGCCAATGTTAGCACATAAAGTTGTCATGGGTTATATGTAGTTATTGTTAAGACCTAGGTCTACACCTCTTTCGAGTCTCTCTTTTTTTCATGCCTTACTATAATTTTTTACTCTTCTGGTTGATAAATTCAGGTCAGCCATGTATGTTGAATGCGTAGGGAAAAACTATAAGCAAAATGCAGCGTTCAGAGCAGTCCTTTTTGGGTTCGAAATACAAGCAGGTAGCGGGTTCAATTTTCAGTCGTCAGATCAACGATTCATATCGATTCTGCTACGAACGAGCATCTTCGCATTGAGGGGATCGGGAAGGAAATTAAATTTTGTGTAAGTTGTGAGCCCGTATTCACTCAGGATCGTTGATATTCAAGTAAGGGACACATGTCAGAAGATCTCATACTCTAGGAGTAAGTAAGCATAAACTGAGTGAGTAAAGAACTCCTGAGGAACTGAAGCCCGGAGTTCATCTGGACCATCCATGAACGAGGACAAGTGTTGCCAGATCTATCATTTCAGAGGACTTAACACTCCGGAAGGTTTACGGAGTGAAGTACTACAACAAGACTTTCCCGAAGTCCCAAAGTGAATCTCGGCCGTCCAAATCAAGAGGACACGTGGAGGTAGATCTCTCACTTCAGAGATACAACACTCTGAAGGATTGTAGGAGCTATGCATTGAAAAGGCCCGAAGCCCGAACTCCCAATGTGAATCTCAGTCGTCCAAATCAAGAGGCCACACATCATCAGATCTAACACTTCGGAGGATTGCCCGAGCAAACAGAAGAAAAACTCTCGAAGCTCGAACTCCCGAAGTGAATCTCGATCGTCCAAAACAAGAAGACACATTGAGGAAGATATCTCACTTCGGAGATACGACACTCCGGAGGATTGTAAGAGTTATGCATTGAAAAGGCCCGAAGCCTGAACTCCCAAAGTGAATCTCGGTCGTCCAAATCAAGAGGCCATGCGATGCCAGATCTAACACTTCGGAAATACGACACTTCGGAGTATTGTGTGAGCAAGCAAAAGAAAAAATCTCGAAGCTCAAACTCCCGAAGCGAATCTCGACCATCCAAAACAAGAGGACACATGGAGGCAGATCTCTCACTTCGGAGGATTGTAAGAGCTATGCATTAAAAATGACTGAAGCCCGAACTCATGAAGTAATTGTGAACCATTGATATTTGCAGGAGGAAGCAGGGTCCATCCAAGAGCAGCATGTGGCAACAAAAGCAAGGCTTTCTCAAATCGTAGATTGTAGCATATCGACGACCACAATCTATTGTGGGGACGGAACATGCTGGAACGTTAAAATTCTAGAGTGGTCGCACAATCGAAACCATGGTATAGAGGAAGAGGTACGTGGCAGTTGGTGGTGAATTGCAGGGAGCTAAGCGGTGTGGATCCAAACCACCCTTGGCAACCTCCGCAATCACGTGCTTATATAGGGCTCAATCCGAGAGCAGTGCGTCGCAACAAACTAGGCGTTAGTATCGATGATGTTCAAGCAAGGGACACATGTTAGGAGATCTCGTACTCCTAGAGGAAGCAAGAAGAACCTGAGTGAGTAAAGGACACCCAAGGACCCGAAGCCCGTAGTTCATCTGGACCATCCATCAACGAGGACACGCGTCACTAGATCTATCACTTCGGAGACTTAGCACCCCGAAAGGTTTACGGAGCAAAGCACTAGAGCAAGAATTTCCTGAAATCCCAAAGTGAATCTCGGCCGTCTAAATCAAGAGGACATGTGGAGGCAGATATCTCACTTTAGAGATACGACACTCCGAAGGATTGTAAGAGCTATGCATTGAAAATTCCCAAAGCCCAAATTACCGAAGTCAATCTCGACCATCCAAATGAAGAGGCTACGCGGCGCCATATCTAATACTTCATAAATACAACACTTCAGAGGATTGCACAAGCAAGCAAAAGAAAAAGTCCCGAAGCCCAAACTTCGGAAGTGAATCTTGGTTGTCCAAAACAAGAGGAAACGTGGAGGAAGATCTCTCACTTCGAAGATACGACACTTTGGAGGATTGTAAGAGCTATGCATTGAAAATATCTGAAGCCCAAAATCCCGAAGTTAATCTCGATTGTCCAAATCAAGAGGCCATGCTGCGCCAGATCTAACACTTCGGAAATATGGCACTTCGGAGGATTGTGCAAGCAAGCAGAAGAAAAACTCCCGAAGCCCGAACTCTCGAAGTGAATTTTGACAGTCCAAAACAAGAGGACATGTGGAGGTGGATCTATCCCTTCGAAGATATGACACTCCAGAGGATTGTAAGAGCTATGCATTGAAAAGGCCCGAAGCCCGAACTCCCAAAGTAATTGTGAACCATTGATCTTTGCAGTAGGAAGCAGGGTCCATCCAAGAGTGGCCCGTGGTAGCAAAAGCAGGGCTTTACCAAATCACAGATTGCAGCAGATTGACGGCCACATTTTATTGCGGGGAAGGAACATGCTTGAAAGTAAAAATTATAGAGCGGTCCCGCAATCGAAACCATGGTATAGTAGAAGAGGTACGTGGCAGTTAGTGGTGAATTGTGGGGAGCTAAGCGGTGTGGATCCAAACTGCCCTTGGCAACCTCTGCAATCACGTGCTTATATAGGGCCCAATCTGAGAGCAACGCATGGCAACAAACTAGGCGTTGGGCGTCGTCCTGATCCCGAGGAGAAATCAGTCAATGAAAGAAGGACTGGTGATTGAATCATTGATTACCTCCTTAAATGGAAGCATGGGGGGTCTGGCCGAGGAGACGAAAGACTGCTAGTACGAAGTACCATAGAGGGTAGTTTTTCCTACACGCCCATACTGACTAGAGTTTCCTTTTGACATAAGTAACATGACAGACAAGAGAAGACACACGACATTGGAGAAGAGGTGCCCAAACAACAAGATATGCCTACAGTTTTGATTATAAATACATCGGAGGAATGATATGAAAGGAGGAGGGGGGTTCAGGGCCAAGATGGGAGGAGGTTTTGAGAAACGTTTATGACTGTGTATTTCAGTTTGTAAGCCGGAGGGGCATGTAATTGTAAATTGTATTGTTATTGAAGATTCGTATGAGTTATTTCATCATATTTGTCTTCTATGTTCTTTGTTATATTCTTCATCTTGTTTGAACGTATCGCTGATTTTAAGGATTAAAATTTGCCTTTGATTGATAGATTCCTGATGTGGTAGAGGATCTTCTGTAAGCTTGCCAACTTATCATTGTTTACTGTTCAGACACATTAAATTCTCTTTGCAGAGAGGATCTTTGCTTAGCGAACATTCATCTTTATGTTATTATCCTATTCTTCTCTTCATCATTATACAAATCTTTTGTCTGATAGGGAGTATAAATGCCTTTGATGAGCAGACTGTTTATGACTCCATAGCCCAATGGTTCATCACTGATCTGTAGTGATATCTGTTGTCTTTCCTTTCTTTAAAGTCTTGTTGATCCACCTACTCAAACCATTTTAATCCATTTACATTTTGATGGGTACTGGGCTTATCCTCTTGCAATCTGAGGGTGATTCTCAGTGCTAACATTAATGGCACCACTGCTGGTGATGAAAGTGAAGATATATTCCCTGGGAGAACGATAACTAAGAGATCCAGTTTTAGATGGTGACCTGAAGCCGGACACACTGTTTTGACTGCTCATCTTTCACAATGGCGACTCCATTGTTTGGATATATCTTGGAAACTCCATTGGTTTGAGACAAATTAAATGGCTATGGAAGCTATCCTAGCTAGGAGGTTTTCCCCACTCAATTTCTCAGCCATAGCTGGTTATCCACTTCCCGTGCCTCAAATTGATGAATGGCCAGATCTGCTGCCAAGATTTTATGAGGGTGAGAAGGACAAACCTGATGAGCATGTTTTGGAATTTCATGCTTTGATGCAACAACTTGACATCTAACATGAAGACATACAAATGAAGTTATTTATGTACTCTCTTTAGGGAGATGTTCATGTGTGGTACCATTCTCTTGAACCTTCTAGCATTTCTTCACTCAAAGAGTTTCATGCTACTTTCAATATTCATTGTCAAAAGTTTTATTCCTCTGAGTTGATTTGTCATAGTTGTTGTGAGGAGTATAAAGATTGTGTTCAGGATATAATTGATTCTTATGAAGGCCGTGATAATGAAGAAGATGCCTTGGATGAGGAATCAAATCTTTCTCTTCCCTGTTCATCTACATTAGATGAAATTTTTGTTTGTTGTTTTAATAAGGAAAATGCATAAATTGGGTCTATTATTGAAACTAATACTCTTTATAGCCTTGTCTCTAAAAGACCTAGATATGAGCAGCCTATCTTTGACTCATATGGTGATGATAAGATATTGCTTCCTAGATTGAATCTTGAAAGGCAGCCTATTTTTTTACAATGAAGAACAATTTTCTCATGTTGGGCAAAAAATATCTCTTGATATGTCATTCAAGACTCCTCCTTTATTTGATCATTATGGAGATAGTGATGAAGATGTTGAGGTATTTTTTGTCCTGGAAGAAAAAATCATTAGCAACCAACCTTCTGATGAAAATGGAAACTTTTACCAAGAGCAACATGTTAAAGAGAAACAATAAGTACATATGTGGGCCATAGCAACCGCGCGCACGCCCTGACCTAGCTCTGTAACGTTAAGGGTTTGAGAGTGCCACCATGGCAGCCCAGGGAGGGGAGCCGCCGCCCCCTCCTTCCCCCGCCTCCTCCTTCAGACGCCTGGTAGAAGCATGCAGCAAAAAAACGA
>ML780237.1:141629-155571 GCA_009831015.1 Picea engelmannii
AACACTCTCAGACATATCAGTTTGGGGAGATGAAAGACCTCACCCATGGCAAGGGTGGGCAGTCCCAAATAGACCAGCTGTACTAGATAATCAATGGGCTGCTCTCAAGAAGTGTCTCCAAGGGAAATCCCCTTTAAAAAAAATAGGTAAGGATGACTGAGGATGGGGCAGGAATGCCAGGGCTTACACCACAACAGATGGTTACCAACTCTTTAACTCAATTCCCACTGCAATGCCAAATCCAGCAAGATGGAAAGCAGTCTGGAAATATCGATCCCTCCCCAAAATTGACCATTTTAGCTGGACCTTGGGGCACAAGAGTATCCCAACGACGGAGAATCTCCGAAGAAGGGGCTGGGAAGGACCCTTTCGGTGCCCTCTATGCCTCCAAGCAGAAGAAACAACTGACCACACCCTCCTAAATTGCAGCTATGCAAAAGAAGTCTGGAAGAAGGTAATAGGCCCCCCATCAGCCACAAACCTCCCTCCTGATGTAATAAGTCTGATACTCCAATGGGAGTCCCTGTTCCCATTTGCCGATAAGAAAAGAAACCACGCTAGCTGGATATGGGGATTACTTCCAAAGTTTGTTCTATGGAATCTCTGGTTAGAGAGAAATCATAGAATTTTCAGAGATAGCCAACTAAGTGTAGACAGAATTGGCATTAAAATTCAAGCAATGCTGGGGGAATCTACTGCTCACCTCTGCCCCACAACAAATCTTCACGATTTGGACGAAGACCAGGAGAGTTGGATAGCCCAATTTAACATCCCAGGGTTAGGAAGCCAACAAGGAAGTCACGCAATGCATGAAAGCTGGGAGATCAGGGAAAATGAAACGGAATTTGCCAAATGGAAAAGCAAAATTAAAACGCCCATCCTCTACTTTGATGGGGCCTCGAAAGGGAACCCAGGCCAGACTGGGGGAGGGGGCATCATTGAAGATCCCAGACAAGACAAAGCAACACATTATGCCATTGGACTCGGCATAGAGTCCAACAACCAAGCCGAAGCCTTGGCTCTCTGGCAAGGTTTGAAATTGGCAATCAACCTCAGAATACAGGAATTGGCAATAATAGGTGACTCTAGAATAATCATACAGGCTATTATCAAGCGATCCACAACTCAAAGCATCCAGCTCAACAACCTCCTTGATAAAATCCACCTCCTATTAAGGAATTTGAACACCTATCACTGCTATCACGTTTTAAGGGACTTAAATCGAAATGCTGATACAGAAGCCAACAAAGGCGTTCTTTTGGATGCTGGAGAGCTGTCAGTCAATGGCATCATTGAAAATGTGGAAATCCCATGACCCATCGCAGCTCACGGGCACTCTTCCAAAGGACTGACAACGCAGAAGCCGAAACTCAGGGCTGGAACAGATGCTGAATCACAGTGCTGTAATAGAGCTGGAACACAGATGCTGAAACACAGATGCTGGAACACAGGTGCTGGAACACAAATGCTGGAACACAGATGCTGGAACACAGATGCTGGAATACAGATGCTGGAACACAGATGCTGGAACACAGATGCTGGAACACAGATGCTAAAACACAGTGTTGAAACAGAGCTGAAACAGATGCTGAAACACAGTGCTGTGACAAAGCTGGAACACAGTGCTGAAACAGAGCTGGAACACAGATGCTGAAACACAGATGCTGGAACACAGATGCTGGAACACAGATGCTGGAACATAGATGCTGAATCACAGTGCTGAAACAGAGCTGGATCTTATGCTGAAACACAGTGCTGTAACAGCTGAAACACAGTGCTGTTACACATGCTGAAACACAGTGCTGGAACAGCAGCTGAAACACAGTGTTGTTACACAGGCTGAAACACAGCGCTGGGGAACACAGTGCTGGAAATTATGCTGAAACAACGCTAGATCTTATGCTGAAACAGTGTTGCATAACATTTTGTATTTTGATCTGTAGGCCCGAAGAAACTCGGGGCATTTTGTAACTGAATCTGTGGCTTTGCCGCCCCTCTAATATAAACTATAACTGTTTTCGTCAAAAAAAAAAAAACATGTTAAAGAGAAACATCCATTCATTGATATACATGAGGAGATTTCTTGCAATCAACTAGCAGATGTTTTCAGAGAAGATAAAAGGAGAGTGGATCAACAACCTGCATCAACCATTCATTCACCTATACTGGCAACATACATTCAACCATATGTGAGTAGCTGTAAAGTAGAGCAGATTTTCTATTATCAACCCAGTAAATTTTATCACCTATTTTATGACCCTATAGGGGAGTACATGGAGTTGCATTTCCTCAATGTATTGAAGCCTTCAAGCTTTGTCATACCTTCAACATTGGGAGGAAATATGAAAAATGTAATAAATTTGTTGTCACAGTTTTATTATTTCTTATTGATCAGTGGCAAAGTAAGAAATTTTTCAGTAAGGAAGTTAGTTGGGTGGCTATGGTGGAAGTTTGTTTTCACCTGAGTATTGTAAAGGTCAGTTAGAGTAGGGTCTTGCATATAAATAAGCACTTGTGCGATATTTTTAGTTTTCAGTTTGCTTTTAGAATTTGAATAATTGACCCCATAGCCCTAGGATAAGACACTAAAGCTGCTTGTTCTTGGCAGCTCATAGGGAGCATGCCATCCCCTGTGGAACCAATGTTAGCACATAAAGTTGTCATGGTTCATATGTAGTTAATGTTAAGACCTAGGTCTACACCTCTGTCGAGTCTCTCTTTTTTTCATACCTTCCTATAATTTTTTCCTCTTCTGGTTGATAAAGTCAGGCCGGTCAAGTATGTTGTATGCGCATGGAAAAACTATGAGCAAAATGCAACGTTTAGAGTAGTGCTTTTCGGGTTCGAAATACAAGCAGGAAGCGGGTTCAATTTTCAGCCGTCATATCAACGATGCATATTGATCCCGTTGCGAATGAGCATCTTCGCATTTCGGGGATTGGGAAGGAAATTAAAATTTGTGCAAGTTGTGAGCCCGCAATCGCTCAGGATCGTTGATCATCAAGCAAGGGACATGTGTCTGGAGATCTTGTACTCTGGGAGGAATCAAGAAGAAACTGAGTGAGTAAAGGACTCTCGAGGACCCGAAGCTCATAGTTCATATGGACCATCCATCAAAGAGGACACGCGTCGCCAGATCTATCACTTCGGAGACTTAACACTCCAGAAGGTTTACGGAGCGAAGCACTAGAGCAAGAATTTCCTGAAGTCTCGAAGTGAATCTTGGCCATCCAAATCTAGAGAACACGTGGAGGCAGATCTCTCACTTCAAAGATACGACACTACGGAGTATTGTAAGAGCTATGCATTGAAAAGGCCCGAAGCACGAACTCCCGAAGTGAATCTCGGTCGTCCAAATCAAAAGGGCACGCGACGCCAAATTTAACACTTCGGAAATACAACACTTCGAAGGATTGCACGAGCAAGCAGAAGAAAAAGTCTCGAAGCCCGAACTCCCAAAGTGAATCTCTGTCGTCCAAAATAAGAGGACACATGGAGGCAGATATCTCACTTCGATGATACGACACTCCATAGGAATGTAAGAGCTATGCATTGAAAAGGCCCAAAGCTCAAACTCTCGAATTTAATCTCAGCCATCCAAATCAAGAGGCCATGCGACACAAGATCTAATAT
Organism: Picea engelmannii; assembly: GCA_009831015.1. Taxonomy (NCBI): domain Eukaryota; kingdom Viridiplantae; phylum Streptophyta; class Pinopsida; order Pinales; family Pinaceae; genus Picea; species Picea engelmannii. The sequence continues at coordinate 145,263 of ML780237.1, forward strand.
TTCGGATATACGACACATCAAAGGATTGCGCGAGCAAGCAGAACAAAAACTCTCGAATCTCGAAATCTCGAAGTGAATCTTGGCCATCCAAAACAAGAGGACACCTGGAGGCAGATATCTCTCTTTGGAGATACGACACTCCGAAGGATTGTAAGAGCTATGCATTGAAAAGGTCCAAAGCCTGAACTCCCGAAGTAACTGTGAACCGTTGATCTTTGCAGTAGGAAGCAGGGTCCATCCAAGAGCGGTGCGTGGTAACAAAAGCAGGGCTTTCCCAAAATGCAAATTGTAGCAGATCGACGACCACATTTTATTGCGGGGATAGAACGTGATTGAACGTTAAAATTCTAGAGCATTCCCACAATCGAAACCATGGAATAATGGAAGAGGTACGTGGCATTTGGTGGTGAATTGCAAGGAGCTAAATGGCGTGGATCCAATCCACACTTGACAACCTACGCAATCACGTGCTTATATAGGGCCCAATCCGAGAGCAGCGCGTGGCAACAAACTAGGCATTAGGCCTCGTCCTGATCTCGGGGAGAAATCAATCAATGAAAGAAGGACTGGTGGTTGAAACATAGATTACCTCCTTAAATGGAAGCACGAGGGGTCTGGTCGAGGAGACAGAAGACTGTTAGTCTGAAGTACCACAGAGGGAAGTTTTTCATGCACACCCATACTGACCAGAGTTTCCTTTTGATAGAAGAAACATGACAGACAAGAAAATACACACGACATTGGAGAAGAGGCACCCAAGCAACAAGATATGCCTACGGTTTTGATTATAAATACATCAGAGGAATGTTATGAAAGGAGGAGGGGGGTTCAGGCCCAAGACCGGAGGAGGTTTTGAGAAACGTTTATGACTGTGTATTTTAGTTTGTAAGCCGGACGGGCATGTAGCTATAAATTGAATTGTTATTGAAGATTCATATGAGTTGTTTCATCAGATTTGTCTTCTATGTTCTATGTTCTATTCTTCATCTTGTTTGAACATATCACGAATTTTAAGGATTAAAATTTGCCTTTGATTGATAGATTCCTAATGCGGTAGAGGATCTGATGTACGCTTTCCTATTTATCATTGTTTATTGTTCAGACACATCTAAATTCTCTTTGCAGAGAGGATCTTTGCTTAGCGAACATTCGTCTTTATGTTATTCTCCTATTCTTCTCTTCATCACTATACAAATCTTATGTCTTATAGGGAGCTTAAATGCCTTCAATGAGTAGACTGTTTATGACTCCATAGCCCAATGGTCCATCACTGATTTGCAATGATATTTGTTGTCTTTTCCTTTCTTTAAAGTCTTGTTGATCCACCTACTCAAACCATTTTAATCCATTTACATTTTGATGGGCATTGGGCTTATCCTCTTGCAGTCTGAGGGTGATTCTCAGTGCTAACATTAATGGCGTCATTGTCAGGGAAGGAAGTGAAGATATCTTCCCTAGGAGAATGACAATGAAGAGATCCAGTTTTAGATGGTGAACTGAAGTTGAACACATTGTTTTGATTGCTCATCTTTCAGCATGGCGACTCCATTGTTCGAAAATCTATTGGTGACTCCATTGATTTGAGACAAATTAAATTGCTATGGAAGCTATCCTGGCTAGGAGGTTTACCCCACTCAATTTATCAACCATAGCTAGTTATCCACATAATGTGGCTCAAATTGATGAATGGTAAGATCTGCTGCCAAGATTTTATGAGGGTGAGAAGGACATCCTTGATGAGCATGTTTTTGAATTGCATGCTTTGATGCAACAACTTGACATCCAACATGAAGACATATGTATGTAGTTGTTTATGTACTCTCTTCAGGGAGATGTCCGTGTGTGGCATCATTCTCTTGAACCTTCTAGCATTTCTTCACTCAAAGAGTTTCATGCTGCTTTCAATATTCATTGTCAAAAGTTTTATTCCTCTGATTTAATTTGTCATAGTTGTTGTGAGGAGTATAAATACTCTATTCATGATATAATTGATTCTTATGAAGGATGTGATAATGAAGAAGATGCCTTGGATGAGGAATCAACTCTTTCTCTACCTTGTTCATCTACATCAGATGAAAATTTTGTTTGTTGTTTTAATAAGGAAAATGCATAATTTGAGTCTGTTATGGAAATTGATACTCTTTATAGCCTTGTCTCTAAAATACCTAGATATGAGCAGCCTATGTTTGACTCATATGGTGATGATAAGACATTGCTTCCTGGATTGAATCTCTAAAGACGACCTGTTTTTGACAATGAAGAACAATTTTCTCATGTTGGGCAAAAAATATCTTTTGATATGTCATTTGAGACTCCTCCTTTATTTGATCATTATGGAGACAATGATGAAGATGTTGAGGTATTTTTTATCATGTAAGAAAAAATCATTAGCATCCAACCTTCTAATGAAAATGAAAACTTTTACCAAGAGCAACATATTAAGGAGAAACATCCATTCATTGATATACATGAGGAGATTTCTTGCAATCAGCTAACGGATGCTTTCAGAGAAGATAAAAGGAGAGTGGATCAACAACCTGCAATAGCCACTCATTCACCTGTACTGGCAACAAACATTCAACCACATGTGAGGAGCTGTAAAGCAAAGCATGTTTTCTGTTATCAACCCGATAAGTTTTATCACCTATTTTATGACCCTACAGGGGAGTACATGGAGTTTCATTTCTTCAATGTATTGAAGCCTTCAAGATTTTTCATACCTTCAACATTGGGAGGAAATTTGAAAAATGTAATTAATTTTTTGTCACAATTTTATTATTTCTTGTTGATCAGTGGCAGAGTAAGAATTTTTTCAGTAAGGAAGTTAATTAGGTGGCTATGGTGGAAGTTTGTTTTCACCTGAGTATTGTAAAGGTTATTTAGAGTAGGGTCTTGTATATAAATAAGCGCTTGTGCAAGATTTTCAGTTTTTAGTTTTCTTTTTGCATTTGAATAAGTGACCCCATAGTCCTAGGATAAGACACTGAAGCTTCTTGTTCTTGGCAGTTGACAGGGAACATGCCATCCCCTGTGGAGCCAATGTTAGTACATAAAGTTGTCATGGGTTATATGTAGTTATTGTTAAGATCTAGGTCTACACCTCTTTCGAGTCTCTCTTTTTTGCATGTCTTCCTATAAGTTTTTACTCTTCTGGTTGATAGAGTCAGGTCGGTCAAGTATGTTGTATGCGCCCGAACTCGCAAAGTGAATCTCGGTTGTCCAAATAAGTAGGACACGTGACGCCAGATATAACACTTCGTAAATACAACACTTCAGAGGATTGCGCGAGAAAGCAGAAGAAAAAATCCTGAAGCTCGAACTCCTGAAGTGAATCTCGGTCGTCCAAAACAAGAGGACACGTGGAGGCAGATATCCCACTTCAGAGATACGACACTCTGGAGGAATGTAAGAGCTATGCATTGAAAAGACTTGAAGCCCAAACTACCGAAGTGAATCTCGACCATTCAAATCAAGAGGCCACGAGACGCTAGATCTAACACTTCGGAAATATGACACTTCGGAGGATTGCGCGAGAAAGCAGAAGAAAAACTCTCGAAGCCCAAACTCCTGAAGTGAATCTCGATCATCCAAAACAAGAGGACACGTGGAGGCAAATCTCTCACTTCAGAGATACAACACTCCGTAGGATTGTAAGAGCTATGCATTGAAAAAGCCCGATGCCCGAACTCCCGAAGTAATTATGAATTGTTGATCTTTGCAGTAGGAAGCAAGGTCCATCCAAGAGCGGCGTGTGGCAACAAAAGCAGGGCTTTCCCAAATCGGATATTGCAGCAGATCGACAACCACATTTTATTGTGGGGACGGAACATGCTTGAATGTTAAAATTCTAGAGCGGTCCCACAATCGAAACCATGGTATAGCGAAAGAGGTACGTGGCATTTGGTGGTGAACTGTGGGTAGCTAAGCGTTGTGGATCCAAACTGCCCTTGGAAACCTCCACAATCATGTCTTATTTAGGGCCCAATCCGAGAGCAGTGTGTGGAAACAAACTAGGCATTAGGCCTCGTCCCGATCCCGAGGAGTAATTAGTCAATGAAAGAACGACTGGTGGTTGAATCATCGATTACCTCCTTAAATGGAAGCATGGGGGGTCTGGTCGAGGAGACAGAAGACTGTCAGTCCGAAGTACCACATAGGGCAGTTTTTCCAGCACACCCATACTGACCAGAGTTTCCTTCTAATAGAAGGAATATGACAGACAAGAGAAGACACACGACATTGGAGAAGAGGTGCCCAGGCAACAAGTTATGCTTACGGTTTTGATTATAAATACATTGGAGGAATGATATGAAAGGAGGAGGGGGGTTCAGGCCCAAGACCGAAGGAGGTCTTGAGAAACGTTTATGACTGTGTATTTTAGTTTGTAATTCGGAGGGGCATGTAGCTGTAAATTGTATTGTTATTGAAGATTCATATGAGTTGTTTCGTCAAATTTGTCTTCTATGTTCTCTGTTCTATTCTTCATCTTGTTTGAACGTATCACAGATTTTAAGGATTAAAAATTGCCTTTGATTGATAGATTCATGATGTGGTAGAGGATCTACTGTAAGCTTGCCTATTTATCATTGTTTACTGTTCAGACACATCTAAATTCTCTTCGCAGAGAGGATCTTTGCTTAACAAACATTCGTCTTTATGTTATTATCCTACTCTTCTCTTCATCATTATACAAATCTTTTGTCTGATAGGGATCTTAAATGCCTTCGATGAGCAGACTGTTTATGACTCCGTAGCTCAATGGTCCATTACTGATCTGCAATGATATTTGTTGTCTTTTCCTTTCTTTAAAGTCTTGTTGATCCACCTACTCAAACCATTTTAATCCATTTACATTTTGATGGGTACTAGGCTTATCCTCTTACAGTCTAGTGGTGATTCTCGATGCTAACAGAACCAACATAACATGAATGTATAACAACTGTTTTAAAGTCAAGAAAACCATGCATATATACAACAATTAAGTCAAATAAATAAAGTAAACAAACAACTAACAAAACTAGAATGAAATCATGTACTAGAGAGACATGAATGTTGAACATTCCAAACTATATATATATATATATATATCAAGTGGTTCAACTTCTTGTGAACATGATGTTTCTGAAACCATATATTGTCCATAACAAATTAAAATCTAGGTTGAATGAAGCCCCATACAACATGAAGCCTTTACCAACTCCATATTGAGATAGTATGAAGGGAATTTGTGATCATGACAGAATTAGTCATATAGAAAATTATAAGTAAGTACATTTATTAAGAAAATAAACAAATATTATTTATAGAGGGAAGCACATCAACTTTTGTCCTTAATGTTGGACCTTAAGTTGTAGCCTTCCTACCATTGCTAGCACTACCAAGTTATGAAAGTGTTGAGAGAATGAAAATTTGAATACAACAGAGGTAGAAGAAAATTGTACGTGTTCCCTTCTTCTCTCCCTTTGAATCAAGTCCTCCTTTATTTTAGAGAAGGTTAAGTGGGTAGGTGAAAGATGACCCATACTCCTTGATTTTCCTTCTTAAAATAATTTTTTGTAGTATTTAATTTTAGAATTATCCTAGAGTAATAAGTTTGAAGATTACTATGATCAAATATTCAAAGGTCATAGGCCAACTATAAAGTTACTCATTAATGTGCACTTATAGTTGTTTTGTATTTCTAAAACAAAGTTTTTCCTTCATTCAACCACATATAAAAAATTCCACATTAAAAAGGGAACCAATCTCTGTATCATCAATAATAATCATTGCATCTTTATTAATAACATACCATTTAGTTTCAATCATAGCATGTCTATTTGAACAATAAAATTTTCCATTTGGGTGAGTGATTTGTGCCCACTCAGAGGGACCACTCTCCACTTTCAAATGGAGGGAACTTATTTGTTACAAAGCCATGGCCACAACCAATTTTCTTCTTTGGCTTGTAAGTAATTGATATTGGAGGTGTTCCTTCCTTTCCATCCATTTTCAAACTTCAAACTCAACACAAACACATATTTTTTTTTGGCTTGTAAGTAATTGATATTGGAGGTGTTCCTTCCTTTCCATCCATTTTCAAACTTCAAACTCAACACAAACACATATTTAAGTAACCAATTACATACCTTGCCTACTTATAGCTATGAATGCAAGTCTACATGATATGTAGTGGAATTAGGCGCATAAAGACATGGGACATGTAAGTGATGACAAAGGGTTGAAAATCATAAGTGCATGTATCTAAAGGAAGATTTTATTGTGGGATAGTAACTTAAAACTAATATCATACAGTTACCATTCTTTGAATGTAATTGTAACTACTATTAAGTTTTGGATATCTCTATGATAACACTTATCATAAATACATATAATTTCATGTATCAAAATAAAGAGTCAAATATATTAACACATCAATAGAAACCCTTGGCAAAACAATGCATTTGACACCTTGAGCTTGAAACAAACAAATTTGCATTGAAAGTACATGTTGTCTAAAAAATATGGCATATAGAGTTTGGGTATGGTCATGCTTATACTTTTGTTAAGAGATGCCAAGCTATAGGACATTGCTTTTGGAAACCACTTTTACAAATTCCATAGGCCACAAGGCCACAAATAAAGCTACTAAGCTTAGGGGATGTGTGACCTTCTCATACAATAAAAGGAGAAGAAGAATGCTATAATATACTCCAACTTCAATGTCATTGCACCCAATGAGTTACATCAAATTTTGCTATGACATTCACATATAAATTCATATTTTTCCCCAATGAATGTTATAGGAAAACAAGGTCTCCACAAAAATATACCAACTATAACATGTACGTTGAAAGATGTTTTATTTGGGTTTATTTAACACATAGAATTTCAGATATAAAAGCACATAATGTGGAAGGAGGACGTGAACTTGGTCATAAAGCTTTACCAAAATCAAGAAAAGTGTCGTAATATAACTCAAATTACACATGATAATGACAACAACAAGTGTCACGAACAATGATGGGTCTAACAAACCATGGTTTTTGTTGCACAAATGTATTGATGGAAAATTTAACTTCTTTGTGCTCTTCTTTGAACTTATTGAACAATTCCATTTGTGTCATTGACAATATATGTTTTGGATGTTCTTCATATTGTTTTCATGCTATTCTTTGTCGCAACACATCCCTTGTATGTGGTGAAACACGAGATTCTATCAACCAACAATTACAGGCCAATTCTTTAATATTTTCGGCAAGTCTATCTTTGTAGGGCTGTCTAGAAATCACTGTCCAACAAACATGTTCATCATTTGCATCTATTTGCAATTGAAATTTTCTATGTTTGTACAATGTTTTTCTTGACGTTCCCATCGTTTTTGCCATGTGTCGTGTCAAACGATCTTTTATATTGCTAGATGAAACAATTGTTGTTTGTATCACTCTACCTTGCAACACTGACATCTTTTTTTCGAGATTTTCCAAATGCTTTTAATACACTAGTTATATTGTCAAAGACATTTTGTTTCACCTTTGTATCTTTTGTCAACTTTTGAATACCCAATAATGATGTAGTTTCTTTTAAGTTTCTTGACTTTATTAGACAGAGTAAAAGTTGAGCTTGTAGTTTTACTAATTCGTCTTTGAAAAAAGTATTATACATATTTTTAGTTCTATATCTTATATAATGCTTAGCTTCTTTCTTCCCAAATTTGTTAGTGTCAAAATTTTCTAATATTTCATCATCAATGTTGATATATTCTCTTGCATATTTCAATTTACACTTATATTAAAAAACAAAACCCGGACATAAATTCAATAAATTGTATACAAGTGTTCATCTTGTATTATCTAAATTTATGTACATACCTATAGGTGATTCGTCTTCTGCTTCAATTTCGGTTTCAACGTCTTCATCGACGTTATGAGACAAATCTATTTATGTTTTTTGAAAAACATCAAATTGTAATTACAATCAATTTATATTAAACAATATTTTAAATTTAAATTCTATACTTTTAATATAGACAATATGTGCATGCATACATGGTTGGACTTCTTCTTGTTGAAAATCTATATTTACATTATCATCGTTTCTTTCTTCAATATTTGCATGTTCTCATTTATTTTTCCAATAATGCTCTTTCCTTTGTTCGTTATGGTGAGTTTCATCTTGAGTACGATCAAATTTTTTGTTGCGCAAAGGTTTTTTCCCATGAGTATAGTTATTTGTAAAAGTTTTTAAAAAAATCAACATTTCAGAATAGTCTTAGAAAAACTTCATTGTCACAAAAATTATTAAAAAATAATATCAATAATTTTATGTTCAACAAAGGCTTCACCTTGAAAAAATGTTCAACATTTAGCTTTTAATATATAAATTGTTATTCCAATAAGAACTTGAACTTAAAAACAATATTATTTTTTTTGCATTCAAAACATCAATTACCTTGTTCAACAAAAACGAAAAAGATGATTCGAAACTTTGTTTAGGTGCTCTAGAAAACCATGAAACAAGCGAGTGAATTGTGTTAAATGTGTTCGGCCGAAAGCGTATTTATACGATTTGGTGCAAAGTGAAATGATATGACGTGTCTCTTCATTGTTTCTGGCCGATGAAATTCTCTCACTCATCTTTCGGCTGAAAAAAAGGTTTTTTCGACCGAAAAACTAGGAAATCGTTTATTTTTAACAGATTCCGTTAGAATTACATGTTTCGGCCTAAAAAACTTTCTTTCGACTGAAAACTAGCGAATGGCATTGTTTGCAGGAACCAAAGAATTCCCTCTAGCTTACCTGAACTTTGGAGGTTGCGGACTCCTGCAAATACTTAGAATTTAGTTTCAAAAATGATATCAGCATTTGCAAAAATGAATCTACTTTCAATGGATATAATTTGTTTTCATTTTCATTATTTTTGTCTATTTTTTTTTTTTTAAATCACTGCATAATATTTTCAGCGGACATTATGATTGAGTGAAATGAAATATCCATATCTCTAAAAATACACAGTGAAAAATTTAGAAAAAATTATATTCAGAATCCTTAAACTGTATTTTCAAAAGGGTATTTTTAGATTTTACTTTTAAATAAAAGTTAAGATATATACAAGGTAGGGGAAAACATATGTTTAAAATCTGCAACGTTTTCAGCTTGGTCAACTTCAAAAAATTCTAGAAATTATAATATTCATCCGTTGGATTCAAAATTATAGTCATAATAAAATAGAGTCTCTGTAGATTGTTGCAATATATTTCATCTGTTAAAAACAAAAGTTTAATAATAGATACATTGTTGGGGGGGAAAATAACTCATTATCATTCCTTTCATGTTTAAGGAACATATTGTTAAACAATTGTCAAATTGACATATCAAATCTCAATAAAAAAAATTTGAAAAATAGTCAGTGGAAAGCTAACAAAATTATTCACAAGTTTTGTTTTTACTATAAAGTGAAATTCTAAATAAAAAAATTACTTTTGTATACCGAAAGTTGAAGAATTTGTGAAAATATAGTTTTTTTTCTCATAAAACAAGCAAAATAGACACCCATCTTCATGATTTCACCCTATTATTTTATTAATAATTTCAATGTACAATTTACATTATTCGACCCTTGGCCATATGGGTCAATACAAGCTCTTTGGCCTGAAACATACCTGCTCACCAACCTAAATCACATTTGCACAATTACATTGAAATTCATGGGGATTAAAAACTAGGGATGTTGCATCCCCCCATTAATTTTTTTATTGTCCTTGATGCACATAACCATATATGTGTACATAAATATATGGTTATTCAACATATAGGCTCTTTGGCTTGAAATTATATAAGCATGTTACCCAAAACATACATACATAGGCACTCTGTCCCAAAAACCATATACAATGACTTCACAGTTTATACTTCTTGTAGAAATTTTAACCAACAATCTCTCATTACCCTCAGTCTACACAACCCATTAAAGTGTACCCCCTTCTTTGCACTGCAGTCCCTTAGGATATACCACTTCCCTCCAGGGCTCTAGTATAGATTGATCAGGAAGTCTCAGAGTCACAACTTCAGGAACTCTAGCTATAACCACTTTTAGAAGTTGTTGATTCATGTTGGATGTATGGGCTGACCCAGGTTCTGCCTTAGTTTTCCAACAAAACCCTAGAAACCATCGACCCTTTTGTTAGCAAAACAGGACCGCGGAGCAATAAAATAAAACAAATGCAGAAACAAAACACAGAAGACACACAATACAAGAGAGACACAGATTTACGTGGTTCACCAAGTGTGGGCTACGTCCACCAGAGAAATTGCCAGGTCCTTCCTTTATT